>DWJK01006632.1:0-10345 GCA_018248815.1 Croniades pieria auraria | reverse complement strand
CTACGTTTGCCAAGTCGCGGTCTCCACTCCAGAACACGTCTGCTCCAGCGGCTATCGGTTCTGCGACAGATGTGACCCGCCCATTGCCACTTCAGTTTGATAATCCTTTGGACTATGTCGATAACTTTGGTTTTCTGTCGAATCACCTCATTTCTGATGCGATCCTTCAGAGAGACGCCGAGCATAGCCCTTTCCATAGCTCACTGAGCGACCTTAAATCCGTGGACCAGTCGCACCGTCAGTGTCCATGTCTCGGCTCCGTAGGTCATAACAGGTAGGACACACTCATTAAAGACTTTTTTTTAGGTTTTTTGGTATGCGTGACGAAAAGGCTTGACGAACTTTCCTATATGCCGCCCAGCCAAGCTGTATTTTCTGCAAGCCTCCCTCTCGATTTTGTTTCTACTCAACTGCAAAATTTGCCCGAGATAGACATACTCCTCAACAACCTCGACAGGGACCCCATTAATAGAAATCGGTTCCGGAATGACATGTTCATTGAACATTAATTTGGTTTTGCCAAAATTCATCAGGAGATCGATGCGAGCAGAAGAATCATTTCTTATTAAATTATTTTATTCACTGCTTGCTTAGTTTGTCGAGTAGATGCAAGCGCTACTGCCGATCGGGATGTCCTGTGGTCAAATCCCGAGTCAAATACTATTGGATTTTTTAAACCTAGATTTTGGTATATCACAATAAGCTAACCACCTATATCGTTGTGGAATGTAAACGTAACTAGTTTATAATGGCAGTGTACGACACTCCTCTACATACCCCTGCGGGGGTAACAGACGATCTCCAATTATAAAAAAATATAAATTTTTCCACTCCCGGAACGTATTATAAATTAACAAAAATAATCGAATAATCGATGGAATCAATGGTAAATTAATGAAAGTGGGTTAAATTACAGCATCACTATACAATCTATGTATCAATTAGCATCTACAGCATTATGATATAAACGGCTTAAAAGTATTTAACATGGATTGGCATTTAAAAGTAGGTATAGTTGATTACAGGAAAGTTTTCGTACGACGGACACAATAGCAGGTAATGTCAGTTACCTCGTTTGGACATTCTCAGTTATTTGTAGTTAAGTAGTATTTGTCAGTACGTTAAGCAGACCGACGGGATTTTAAAAATGTATTTCAAAGGATTGTTAAATAATCGATATCTTTTAAAATTCCAAGAGCCACTGGCATTCGTTAGTATTGTAGTGGCGTGATGAGTGCCTATGAACACAGTGCAGTTGGTTTTGTCCAAACGAGGCATATTTTGTTTTTGAAATATTTATTTATTCGCCAATCAATCGATGAATTAATAACAAGCGTCGAGCCCATTCTACTTCTGACAAAGTGTCAGTAATGCTACTATAAACAACCATCTTAACTGACTCAAGGAGACTTACGGCGACGAATCCAAGTAAGACCTTTGTAACATATTTATAAAGAATGTTAAGAAGCGATATACATCAGAAGGAAATGTTTCTAAAAAGTACTATCTAAATTAAAATTTAGAATTTTATAAACATGCACTATTGTCTGTTGTACGATTTGAAAGCGAACTATAGGTACGTCTATTGATAAAAAAATGTTTACCCCAATACAGTATTAGCCAATCGAGGTCTGTGAAAGACATTTAGAGTAATTGTAACTGTCTATAAGCGGTAATATTGTGCAACTTACGCCTCAGTATTGTCATCGCGCGACTCGGAGCGCTCGGCGTTGGCCTGACCGCGGCGGTGGCGCGCGCGCTGCTCGTCGCCCAAGCCGTACAGACCGGCGACCGCCGCCATCTTGCCCTTACACCATACCCGACCAGCACACACCCATAGTCATCACCCACACAACCCCGCACGCAAACATCTCGCGCCTCTGTATAATGTGCGCTCCTTATATCCGTGTATTCGTATGCGTGATCCGAAACAAACACGCACACTACTACATGTAAACTATACTACTTAATTCGAAAAACTTGGACGCCTTCATTGGTACAGTTTTTAACATCACAATGTAATTATTGTATCGATTCATAAGACGATTGGAACTGCTTCTAACTCTTTACGTTACACTTTTAATGTATTGTATCTTATTGTTGCGTGTTTTAAAACAATTATGATTCCCCATTCGTTGTGACTGGATATCATCTGCTAATTAAATGAGGGTACTAAATATTTTCTATGGATACAGATTCCAAATGCATTAGCGCTTGGTGATTCCCGCTGAACGATTCATCTCTTTAAGGGGCATAATTAATTATAGGTACTATTCGTAATTAGAATGTTGTAAGCATGAATAAGTCGTATGACAGTTCTTTAAGTTGTACGTGTTACAAATTGTGCAAGAAAAGGAAACAGCGCTTGCAACATTTACGTGCATGCTCATTTCTATGTATTCGTGACATATGTTTAGTGATCTACGTGATATAAAATTATGATGGATGTTGATAAAATGTTACATATAAAAGTGTATGATATCGAAAACATTACAAGAATTAACTTGTGCCCTCAATATTAACTATATGATATTTATATACGAGTATGTACATATATGGATAACATTAGATAGACGAAAATCTTTTATCTTTACGGTA
This sequence comes from Croniades pieria auraria, assembly GCA_018248815.1. Classification (NCBI taxonomy): domain Eukaryota; kingdom Metazoa; phylum Arthropoda; class Insecta; order Lepidoptera; family Hesperiidae; genus Croniades; species Croniades pieria. The sequence goes on along the minus strand of DWJK01006632.1, from coordinate 7,747 downwards.
CGGAATTCAGTGAGATCTATACAAAAGCAATGCCTTAGCTTGTTCCGTATGAATTGAAACTAGATTTGAAAGCTGTTGCTGGGAAGGACTGGGTGCTCAGGTTAGCACTTCAGTTTGTAAGGCAATGTAAAGAAGGTTTTAATTAATATCATTAATTACACTATAAATATCAAGAATCGACTGGTATTAGAATAGAAATCAATGATATATACATTATTGCTGCTTTACGGCAATATATATCACTTCCTCTAACAGATAAAGACAACATCGTAAGAAAACTTGCACAATTGAAGTTTGCTAACCCGCACTTAGCCTGCGTAGCAGACCTTGCCCTTAACTCATTCGGTGAGGAGACCTGTATCCAAGAGTGGAATGATACAATGATTGCTAATGCTGATGATGACAGCATTGTGGTATAAATAATTTACTTTTAACATAAATCTATATAATATATCTTCAGCTTAAGCCGATTACTAAGACACTGCTTGTGGTTGATATAGCATCGTCGTTATCATCATCAGGTTAACTCAGTTCACTGCTGGACATAGGCCTCCTCCAATGAGCGCCATTGCGCGCTGTCCTCGGCTTGTCGTATCCAGCATCTGTCTGCAGTTTTTCGCAAATCGTCACCTCACCTAGCCGGAGGGCGTTCTACACTCTGTTAGCTAAGCCGCAGTCTTCACTCCAAAACTCGTAGGGTATACGGAAATTTCTTGAGAGATGCATTAAGTAGTCCGTTCAAAATACTACATCACGTAGTTAATAACAAATTTTGCCATCGATGTTTACTAGTTATAGTGATATCGGTCTTCTACTTTTGATTCCGACATCACTTAAACAGTTGTATAGGTAAGTGTCCAGTAATGAAGTACATACTAATAATATTTTAAGACAACTATAAACAGCGTCAATTGGTCCCAAGTAATACCGAAACTATATTTCTATAAGGTGTATAATTTGGGATAACAAATTCATTTATTCGCGAGTGTTGCTCTAGTAACTGCCAGCGGTTTCAGTTAGTTAGTTTTTTTAACAAACGAACTGAAAAATTGGTTTGGAAAGTGGAAGTGAGCGTTCGAAAACCGACAAAGAGCGAGCGTACGTTTTGAATTTCAGCCGAATCAGATTTTTGGACAATGATTACTTGTTTTTTTTCTTCGGGTGGTCGATACAACATTGCTGTGTTATTGGTCGGCCGCTTGAAACATAAATAAAATATGACACAAATACTGTTTCGATTCGTATTCCGTTTTAGTTGAATATTAATAACAATATATCGGGATAATTTTACACAGTGTCAACTGCTTTCTAGGTAGGCCGAGTCTCTGGTATGATAGCCGGGTTTTACTTATATAAATTTCTGAATATTTACATTCAAGCACAAACATTTGTTCTGGATCGGGATCGAACACAAAATTTAGCTACTGTACAGCTGAGCCGAACTACTGATACATGCTAGGCCTGAGACTTTAAAACTGTGATAAATGTTACGGAACAAAGCATAGAGTTATTTAAATTTTGCGCATGTTCCGAAATAGTCACGTGTGGTGACCACCATATTTCGGTGGAGCAAGTACAGTTGACGTCACAACTTTTATCTCAAATTGTCATACAGATTGCTGGAGAAACAAGCTCGCGGCTTATCTTCTATCGGAAATGTTGAAAGTGCCTCGAGTACCACCAAAGTTTAATAATTATGGCCGAACAGTTGCAGCCGCTGACAACTCCTGACAGCTTAAGATGCGTCTCCAGAAACGACAGCGTTCATGGATATTTTCCATCATCGCAGTGTTAAGAAACTCTCAGATGAGTGTCATAAATCATTTTGCAACTAACCGCGTTCAGAGAGTGTAAGTTTAACTTAACTTGTAACATCCAATTGGACGTGGCTCAATCGAGAGCTGCATTAAATTAAAGTTGCCAGCGATAGTCCTAATTATAGAGAAAAACCCAATCAATGCATATACGTAAATTACCAGCAGTAGTCCTATGTTGGGTACATAGGACATTAGTCTCCACTCATAATGAGAGGGTTCAGACCGTAGTCCGCTATGCTAGACAAGGGCGGGTCAATGGACGACATAGTAAGAATAGGGCTTGTTAATTAGTTTAATTGTGTATTAGAATATCAGACTGGTAGTAAAACTGTGGAAACGTGGAGATGGGAATCCATCATCAGGTCACGTAATTCTGTTCCTAACTGTACCCTCAAGTGGTTCACTGGAAAATGCTCCGAAAGATGGAATATTTAAATATATTTAGATTTCAACCGTAATAATTAATTTGTGACCTCAAGACTTAACCATTATTAACAACATTATGTATTATTTGATTATGTTTTATTCCGAAATTTACATCAAACATCACATCTTGATTTCAAAAATTTGAACGAATCCTTGCTATAAATGGATAATATTTTCTAAATATGTGCGCTCTGACCTTTTTACTATGGGGATGATGAAATTTTCAAGATTCCTTAAACAAGTAAGCTTGAGTAATTAACCAACCCAACTGGAGTTTTAACAAAAACCGAAATACGAGTACCTCTGTAGAGATTAAAACGCTGCCAAGAATAATGTGGAGCTTTAAAACCTAAGGCGAATAAATGTGAAAGCTGCTTTGGAAAGCACAGTGTTTGACGCGCCGCGAGGGCCTGGTTGCAATAAACGATATGTCTGTAGCAACCGCACGGTTTTTTATGCTCTCTTTGTAAAGTAGTGAAACTGGCTTTGATAATATCTCTATATATATATGTATATGTATGTACACACACGCACATACATACATATATTAATATATTTGTATATGTATATATATATATATATATATATATAGTAGTGAAAAAGTATATAAGAAAATCCCGATGGAGTTATTGCAATAATTAATCGCATCAAAATCGTGCATGCATGTAAGTACAAAAGTGTCTTGCGTAACATGTTAAGGAATACATACGTACATTTATTTTATTTCAAAGCCAACCACGAGGCATGAATGATTTATGAAGTGGAGGTATGAAAAAGATTTTTAGTATTCATACCTCACTTGAATATTTAAACGGTTCTAAGAACTGTAGAAATTAAGAGAACAAATACACAATTGCTGGTATAGCTAAGGCAGATCCTTTGTAACAATTTATGTGCAAGACATGTACATATGTGTTACATTTCATCTTATATGTAGCATACGAATAGGTAGAATAACATATGAATAGGCAGAGAGTACCGAGCGACAAAGCTTACTATTAAACTGTACGGATGTATATTTTTCTCTTTCATTCATCATTTTTTCACACACATACATATGTATATCACAAATATGTACACTTCGTTTTCAAGCTCCACGCGTCTAACCGCAAAAAATAACAAAAACATTATTGCTATATTTTAAAAAGCTTACCATATTTCTTTTCACTGCACTTCCGCACGCTCAATATGCCATAAACGAGAGAAAACGAAACTAAATTATAATATACCTCCATTCTATGATCTGTAAAATATTTTTCCGTTATTTTCCATTTCACAGGATGTAAACTCTACGTTACGCTATCTATTCAAAGCGATTCTTCCTCTCGTGCACCCTCTCGATAAAGCGTATATACATTTGCATTTTGTTCTACCGATATTCAATTTTGCTCGGTGAGTCCTAGATACGATACAGAAAATATTCTATGTCATAAATCTCAACATGCTTAGTTACGGTTAAATTATTTTCTTTAATGCTTAATGGTGCGTATTAAATGGGGTGAGAATACCATTTTCCTGGTCGTGGTGGATTGCAAGTTTAGTGTCACATGCCTGTGCGTGTTTATATGTACTTTATTTTATACTTATGTTTGTAGGGTTATAGGTTATAGGGTTCATATGCACACGTGCTTCGTGGTTTGTCTACGTTCGCTGTAAGACATAGGCCTTCGCTGAGAGGTTTCTACCCATAATCTCTACGCTAGGCATGCGAAGTGGGGATCGCATAGCACGGCCGCCTGCACCGCCTACGCTGCTGTCCGTAGGCGGCCAGTTACGTGCGTCATAACGCGTAGAAATTAACGAGTATTATGTTTATAGCTACTTTGCTTAAACCTTTGTAGAAAATATTGTAAGCCTGGCCGAAAAGGTTTTTCATAATGAATAGGTATAGAGAGAGAAAAGTCTATTTAATAAAAAAACGTCCCTTAAAAGAATGCGGAGCACCGTGAATGTCACGCGACTGATATATTTATTTCTAGGGCAACAATGATTACTAAATTTCGGGAGATAAGTTTTGATAGTGATGTTATTTTATTAACATAATTTGCCTTAAGATTCAATCTGTTTAACATATACGTTAATAGGATTTCAATAATTGCTTCGCTAAACACTTCTTTAGAAACTAAAAACTAAATATAAAAAAGGATACATAAAAGGAAAACAAGATATATACTGCAATGAAAAGACTTTAGTACTCTTACTTATTTCTAATAAATACGAAAAGAGGAACGTTAAAACGAACCCAAAAGGAATTGGACATAAAACTCGTGACGCAATACTCCGCAAAGCAACCACCGTATTGTCAATAGTGTCTAGATTGGTCGACCGGAGAGTGTCGAACACACAGCTGTTTGGAATGTCCGCACATATGGTCTACTTGGTGTTCGTACTCGCCTGTTACGGGTGCTCCTACATTTATTAGTCACAAATCGGTTTTGAACTTCACACGATTGAAAGCTATTGGAAAAGAAAAAACGCTTTACGCTCTATTACGTATGTATTATTTTTATGAAAACACGCTAGGTCACTTTCAGGTTAAGCAGACAGAGAACACAGAGAGCTCTATCTCTATCTTAGACAACCGACGTCCTTTTTCTATATAAATTAACTAGAAAAGTTTGCTATTTTACTATTTTTGGCACATTGGTCGCAGCCACAGCCACCGTCGAGCAACTCGTTGGCATAACCGAATAAAAAGAATCACTGATCTCTCTGTAACAAAAGTCGTTAAAGAAGCCGAAACTAAACGGAAGTGACTTACACGCAAACTTTCGAAGGACTCTTATGAATGACCTTCAGCAAGAAAGAAAACAACCCACAAAAATAGTAAGCTTAAGTAATTTTCCAACAATACTTGATCCCTGGGTACGACTCTAGCTATGAAGTAATAAAATATATAGCTATGAAATAGGTTAGTAAATACATTTATGCAGCTCAGTTTATTAATAAAGATATTAAACAACAACTAATAGCAAAGAAGAGGGTCACGGTAAAGGCGGCTTTTTATCAGCGCAGGATAAAAATATTAAGAAAGTTAATAGGCAATCCAAGGTGGGATTATGAATTAACATGGAGTTAAAGGCGATTCAAGCCACCGAATGGAAAAATCAGTTACATGTGTGGCGCTATACCCAAAGATGACATCGGAAGCTGTGATTGAGCACATAAAAAGTGTATGCGGCTAAGATGTCACCATAAAAGTTGACAAAATCAAACATCGCACGGAACGGGACTATTCGTCATTTATTATTGGGGTACCTGAACGAATGTTTGATAAAATAAACAAAGCTGAAAGGTGGCCTTTAAATACGGAATTTAATGAGTGAACAAGTTAACAAAAAAATCGGTCTCCTAATAAAACTATAAATTTATTTTATCAAAACGTCCGAGGCCTTCGAACTAAATTAGCGGAATTCAGAATTAATATCGAGGCCTTAAATGCGGACTTATACGCCATAACCGAATCGGGCTGTAATAATTCTATACAGGTTGTCGAAATAATTCTACCAGGATACCAAATACTACGCTGTGATCGCGCGGATGGTCGGAAACATGGTGGTGCATTATTGGTGGCTACCCATAACTTGGAATTACGCCGTGTATCGGCGTACCGAATGTATCGGTGGACAATTATATGTTTGAAATTGTTTGTGCAACAGTGCATTTAAAAAATAGGCTGTTGTTTTTATGTGGTGTTGTGTACATCCCACCTGGGAGCTCTGAAAATGCCTACATGGTTTTGTTTCGTATAATAGAAGAACTATGTATCAAATGCACTAAAGTAATAATAGTAGGAGATTTTAATTTGTGTTCTTGTCCAGTTAATGTTCGTAATTATTACGAATGTTTTATAGCCCTTTGCGAAGTCACTCAATGCAATGACGTGCCTAATTGCGTAGGTCGCCAATTAGGTCTTGTGTTGAGTACTGGCTACTGTAGGGATCCGGTAGTCTCGGTGACTGAAATAGATGAGGCTGCCGTACTGGTGGACTCGCAACACCCATCTCTTGCAGTGAGTGTGAACATGACTGAACCACACTGTTCTACTATTGATGTCAATTGAGACGCGAATAACCCTAGACCAAAGTGGAACTTTTATAAAGCAGATTTTTATAAGTTGTTGTCCAAGTTAGCATTTATGGATTGGAGTCTTATGTATCATATGCAGGATTTAGATATCGTGTTAAATTATTTTTATACTAGGCTTTATGAAGCCATAGAGGAGTGTGAGCCGAGGAAAGAAACAGGTTTGAATAGTAATAATAATAGATACAGTAACCCGGAATGGTATACAAGGGATATAATACATGATTTAGCTATAAAGGGAAAACTACATAAAAAGTATAAAATAAGTAAGCTTGATGAGGATTATCAAAAGTTCTCGGAGTATAGAACGCGTATAAAAAAAGCTATAGAATGTGCTCATGACCAACACAAGAAACGCATTCAGTCTCAGTTTGTCAAAGATCTTAAGTCTTTCTGGCAATATATTAGGACAAAAAGGAAAACTAGGAATAGGCAGACTATTATAATGAATGGGCAACATTTATCCGATAAAGAGTGTTCTAGGAAATTTGCAAAATATTTTGAGTCGGTCTATAATACTGAGCCACCAAGACTGGATGAACAGGCGGCGGTTACAGCGGATGCGCCGACCAGTGCTCGCGTGCACTTAGACTGTCTCCGGCCGGAAGATGTTCAAGGAGCGCTGAACCACCTAAAGCCTAAATACTCATCAGATCCGGATAGCATGGCATCTTTTTTATTTAGAGACTGCAGTACCGTACTCGCGGAACCATTACTCCATCTTTTTAACCTCTCCGTCAGACTAGCGGAGTTTCCAGCTGAGTGGAAGCTTACCCGGGTTATTCCAGTTCCTAAAGGTAGTGCAGTATCGGAAATAGCGGTGGCGGTGCTGTCCACGCTGGCGAAGGTGTTCGAATTGGCTATTCAGCGTTGCGTGCAAGCCCAGTGCGCTTGCAGCTGTCGGACGCGCTACACGGTTTTCGACCGGGCCGCAGCACTGCCACCAGTCTTCTTAATTTTATGGCTCATATCGTACCTTCGGTTGACGCTGACGTACAGGTCGATGCTACTTACTTTGACTTTGAAAAAGCGTTTGACACAGTCGATAATGACGTCTTATTGCAGAAGCTCGCAAAGTTCGGTAGCACGCCACATCTACATTTCTTTGCGAGCTATATGAGAGATTGAAGACAGTACCTGGACTGTAATGGAGTCGAATCGGAGCCGTATTTCACTCGGTCCGGTGTGAGCCAGGGCAGCAACTTGGGGCCTCTCGAGTTCATATTAATGATAAATTACTTGCCGGAAGTCGTCAAACATGGCTCATGTTTGTTATTTGCAGACGACATCAAGTTGCTGCTCGACGTCAAAGAAAAAAGTGATTACGAACGTCTTCAAGACGATATAAATAGTATAGTGGAGTGGAGTCGTGAAAACAAACTCACCAATGTTAAAACTCACAAATTTAATGTCACCAA
>DWJK01006631.1:0-10346 GCA_018248815.1 Croniades pieria auraria | reverse complement strand
GTCTTTACTTTTGTTGTTATGTCCCATGTCAATGTCGTATGTCAATGTCGTATGTCAAGAACATGCCTGTTACAATGTTAGTTTAAAGAATAGAACCTAATGGTGTAATAAATGAAAACACTACATGTTGAATATTACACATATCGTGTATAACATATCCGAAGGGTGGAACTCGTAAGTATCATCGATATAAAAGGCAGTCTATGTTATGTTACGATTATAAGGTTGTTTTACTATGTTTCTGTTTAACAGGCACAATCATGGATTTTAAGGCCGGTTCCACGTCGGCTCTAATAGGCCTCACTTCTGTGGATCCTGATACAATACAATTTCTGATGTTCAGCGACGAAGATGTACGAAAACTTAGTGTTGCTAAAATTACCAATACAATCTCGTTCGATTCGATGGGAAACGCAATCAAGGGTGGCCTCTACGATCCAGCACTCGGACCTATCAGGGACAGGAATGATTTTTGTGCCACTTGTTCCAACTCCCTGCTCCATTGCCCAGGCCACTTTGGACACATTGAACTGCCACTGGTTATTGTCAACCCATTATTCATTAAAAACATTTACACTCTGTTTAGGGTTAGCTGTCTTAAATGCTTTAGAATCCAAATGGACGACCGAACAAAATTTATATTGAAACTACAACTTCAGTTACTTGATGTTGGTCACGTAACAGCGGCATTAGACTTGGCCCGTTTTATAGGTGACGCTAAGGAATTTCGCAGTGAATCCTCACCTGAGAAAATGAACAAGACTATAAGGCAATCTCAGCGGTTACTTTCAAAAGTGGACCCTGTGACACATACTTTTCATAATAAAAATACAGATAAATTGAGAAATCAAGCCATTACAAATGTTTTTAAAACTATCAACGTTTCTAAATCCTGCCTATACTGTAGGGCTAAACTTATAAAAGTCACAACATCTGACAACAAAATCATGTACAACCTCAGTGCAGAAGGAGGAGCTAAGGGTATCAAAATATTAATGCCTGATGAAATTCAGCGTTATTGTAAAGCAATTGCACAAAACGATGAAGAAATTCTTATTCAGTGCATCCCTGTTCTTAAGTATTCAGTAACAAAGCCTGTAACAGATATATTTTTCATACGAACAGTTCCAGTTCTTCCTACAAGTGTGAGACCGTGCAATATTTTACAAGGAGAATTGGTTGAACATCCTCAAACAAACGTATACAAAAGTATTCTTCAGTCAGCTTTTACTGCTAGAGCTGTATTACAGATATTATCTGCATCAGATCATCAAAAAGCTATAGACAGTCTTGACCAAATACCTAGAAGAGCCTATGAAAGTGTTGCTGGCAAATCTCCACCTGAAAAGCTTCACACAATATGGCAAGATCTACAGAAACATATAAACCATGTACTTAATTGTGAAGGCCAAGGTTTGACCAGTCAAGGATTGAAACAGATTCTCGAAAAGAAAACAGGTGTGATACGAATGCATATGATGGGTAAACGAGTTAATTTTGCTGCACGGTCTGTCATCACACCAGATCCAAATGTAGATATTGACGAAATTGGTATCCCAGATGCCTTTGCAACTAAACTGACTTATCCAGTGCCTGTGACAGAATGGAATGTTGATGAATTACGGAAAATGGTTATTAATGGACCAAACAAACATCCAGGTGCAGAGAAACTAGAAATAAAGAATGGTCGAATAATCAGAATTCCTCCTGACTCCATTCAAAAAAGGAAATCGTTAGCCAAAAGATTACTGACACCGGATGAGTATAAATCGTCAGGACTAAAAATTGTCCATAGACATTTGGTTAATGGTGATATTCTTTTATTAAATCGTCAGCCATCTCTTCACAAACCCAGTATGATGGCTCACAGAGCTAGGATTCTTAAAGGTGAGAAAACGTTAAGGCTGCATTATGCTAACTGTAAATCATACAATGCAGATTTTGATGGTGATGAAATGAATGCTCACTTCCCCCAAAACGAAATTGCTAGAAGTGAGGCATACAACATTATGTCAGTTAGAAAACAATACCTTGTTCCGAAGGATGGAACACCTTTGAGCGGTTTGATCCAAGATCATGTAATATCGGGAGTAAAAATGTCTATCAGAGGAGCCTTCTTTACCAAAGCAGACTATCAACAGTTGGTTTTTCAAGCTTTATCTAATTACAAAGGTGAAATCAAGCTTTTACCCCCAACAATTTTAAAACCAGTCATGTTATGGTCAGGAAAACAAATTCTTTCAACCATAATAATTAATAGTATACCTAAGGGAAAACCATACCTTACTTTAACTGGTAAAGCTAAAATCAGTTCAAAAGCTTGGCAGAAGAAGCCAGCAAGGCAATGGAAAGCTGGTGGTACTCCTTTCACTAATCCAAATGTTATGACAGAAGCAGAGGTTATTATACGAAAGGGAGAGCTTTTATGTGGTGTCTTAGATAAAACTCATTATGGAGCTACACCATATGGCTTAGTTCATTGCATGTATGAACTGTACGGGGGTGATAGCTCAAGTTCACTTTTGAGCTCTTTTTCTAAAGTATTTACGTTTTATCTACAGTGGATAGGCTTTACATTAGGTGTTAAAGATATCCTGGTGGTGGACGAAGCTGATAAAAAAAGAGATAATTTTATTAGCATGGTAAGAAAGGTCGGAAAAGTTGCAGCTACTAAGGCTACAGAATTACCTGATGATGTTGATGATTCAAAGCTCAAAGACAAAATCAGTGAAATGCTCTTTAAAGACCCGAAATTTCGAGCCAATTTAGATAGACAGTATAAAAGTATTTTGGATTCTTACACAAATAATATTAACACTGTGTGCTTGTCTGAAGGATTGCTTGAGAAATTCCCATATAATAATCTGCAATTAATGGTGCAGTCTGGTGCTAAGGGATCAACTGTTAATACGATGCAGATTTCGTGCTTACTTGGCCAAATTGAGTTGGAAGGCAAAAGACCACCACTGATGATATCTGGAAGATCTTTACCTAGCTTTTTGCCATACGATATTTCTCCTAGAGCTGGAGGTTTTATTGATGGCCGGTTCATGACGGGAATTCAACCCCAAGAGTTCTTTTTTCATTGTATGGCCGGGCGTGAAGGTCTTATTGATACAGCAGTCAAAACAAGTCGATCAGGTTATTTACAAAGGTGTCTCATTAAGCACTTAGAAGGGTTAAGTGTAGCATATGATCATACTGTGAGAGACTCAGATAGCAGTGTAATACAATTTGCTTATGGCGAGGATGGGCTTGATGTATTAAAATGTCAATATCTTAATGAGAATCAATTTGAATTCCTTGATATTAATTCAAACGCCGTCGTGAGTAAGTCTGTTATAAAAAAACTTAAAGAAGATGGTGAAATTAAGGCAATATCGAAATCACAGAAATCACTGAAAAAGTGGAAGAAAAAAAATGGAAGTCCATTACAAAAAGTCAGATATAGTCCATTTACTAAATTTTCCGCTATAGTTAAAAATGATATTGTCTTAGATGATACACCAACGGACCAAACAAGAGATCGTAATTACTGGACAATCGAAAAGATGTGGCGTGATTTAAACGGAGAGGAAAGACAACAATACCTGAAAAAACGTTGTCCAGATCCAATTCCGTGTAAATTTTCTCCAGAGTACAAATTAGGTGTTGTGAGTGAACAATTAAATGAGCTAACACAAAATTACTTAAAGAATCGCAAGGAATATATATATTCTGAATATACGGAGAAGGAAAAGTTCGCAGAAGTAATAAATGCGAAGTATTTAGCTTCTATGGCAGCACCAGGAGAACCAGTAGGATTACTAGCAGCACAATCCATTGGTGAACCATCAACTCAGATGACATTAAACACTTTCCATTTCGCTGGTCGTGGTGACATGAACGTGACACTGGGTATACCGCGTCTTCGAGAAATACTAATGACTGCTTCCGCTAAACTCAAAACTCCTAGCATGGACATCCCATTCTTAAGTGACTTGACCAATTTAAACAAGAAAGCTGAACGTCTCAGGCTAAAAATGAATAGAGTTACTGTAGCGGATGTTCTTGAAAAGATTGAAGTGCAATGTGAGATAGTAATTAATCCAAATAGGCAACTTAAAACAGTAATGCGCTTCACGTTCCTGCCTCATTCTCAGTATAAAAAACAGTATGCTGTAAAGCCACCTCAGATTATAAAGCACATGCAAAACAAGTTCTTCAATGAGATGTTCTTCATAATTCGTAAGCAAGCCAAAGCTACTTGCGGCATTATGTGGGCGACAGAGAAGGAGAAGAAACGCCGAGCAGCAACTGACGAGGACGATGAAGAGGGAGAAGATGCGTCAGCAAATGTCGTAGACAAAGGAATCAATTTGGAGGAAGATAGTTCTGATGACGACGGACCTAACGACGATGACGATAATACGGATGTAAGTTTATATAAGGTTTTATGAATATTTTCAAACTCGTTACTTAATCTTTTACATAATTTAGTCCTCGTAAATATTATAATAGTGTAAATGCTGATTGGTTTCAATCCATTTCCCTTCCCTTTCTTCGCCATGTGTATTTCTTGCAAAAGTGGAAAACCTGGAGCGTTCTCCACCTCGGTGTTCTAGTGCGGTTAAAAATCTTTATTGTTTTTATGTAATCGGTAATTATTCAATCGACCTATTACATTACATATATATAAACAGTACTAATTACACATTTCAGGTGAGAATTCGCAAGAAACGCGCAGAAGAACAAGAGTATGAAGATCCGGAATCCGAGGAAGAAGAGAAATCCGATGATGAGGCCGAAATAGCAGAAGATAGCCCTAAAGACTCGGATGATTTGTTAGAAGGAAAGGAAGACAAAGTCACCGCAGAAGAGAGTCAGATCATGAGTAATGTTGTAGAAAACTTATCGAACGCAACAAACTATACATTTGACACTAAAAATCACCAATGGTGTGAACTTACCGTACTCTTTCCAATCGCGTTTCTCAGAGTGGACCTTTCTCAAGCATTGCGCGACGCGGCTATGAGGTCAGTTATATATGAAGTGAAGAACATTAAACGTGCCATCACAAACAGGGAGAAAGATACTTTATATCTAAGAACGGAAGGCATCAACATCGTGCAAATGTTCAAGTTCAATCACTTGTTGGATTTGAATAAATTGTACAGTAACGACATCCATGCGATTGCGAACACGTATGGAATAGAAGCGGCCAATAAAGTGATCATAAAAGAGATCCAGAACGTATTCAACGTGTATGGTATCACCGTGGACCCCAGACATTTATCATTGGTGGCAGACTACATGACTTATAATGGAGTATTTGAGCCAATGAGTCGTAAAGGCATGGAGGCGTCAACATCGCCGCTACAACAAATGTCCTTCGAATCGTCGCTGATATTCTTGAAGGAAGCAGTGCTCAATTCAAAGAAAGATTATATTCGCTCAGCGTCGGCTTGCCTGATGCTAGGACAGCCTTGCAAGATCGGCACTGGAGTTTTCAGTTTGCAACATTATAGTAAGTTGTAAGTTGAGAATAAACTTATCTGCACATTCACAATCAAGAGTTTTATTTAGGAGTAGCAGCAGATGTGGTTTTATTTTGCTGTAATGATAACAGATGAACATAATTTTGACTACTGTTCACTATTTTTTTAAGCTTTTTAAGTAAAAAGGTAAGTACAATTTGAATATCTATATATTCTTGCGTTTGTTAAGTCATATCGAATAAAATTTGTTCAAAAATATAACTCGTTCCTATCTTTTTCTTAGAAAACTTAATTGACTTTATCGGTAGTAAAGAAAAAGATAACGTAACATCACGCCTGTAATACCCCAAGGGGTAGGCAAGGAGTGTAGTACACCCCCACGTTTCACCAGTTACGTTAAAGTACCACGGAATAAGTGGTGAACCTATTGCCATATACCGGGCACAATTTCAGACTCCGAGTCACTATTAGAAATTCTAAATTAGAAAAATCCAAAAGTACCCGACCTGGGATTTAAACCCAGGACCTCCTGGTCAGCAGTCGCGCTTGCAACCACTCGACCAACGAGGCAGTCAAAGTAAAGAAAAAGATAATAATAATAATGTTAAAGGAGCTTGAAAAAATCTAGAGGTTTCCTGTTGCTTAAATCCTATATATCGAATATATAGAAACCTCGAACGGCAATGTAAGGGAAAAGGTTCGGGGTAAATATCTCTAAAGGTGGTCCGACTAGGCAAAAAGGTCGTTCCATATTCAATATAGACTGCCAGGATTTTTGTAAAATTATCACAAAATTATACACAAATCCGCGCGACGCTTATCAAGTACTGATTTTGTCAAGGAGAAAAAAGTTGACAAAATTAATAACAATATACATATGACTCAAATCAAACCAATATTATGATCGGACAGATCGCAGAATGGCACGGTCATTATAGGCACCGTAAAATGTCTTTGCCGCCAACGGGCAGCAGCGTAGGCTGTATAAGCCGTGTTCTGGGATCCTTACTTCTGCATGCCTAGCTGGGGATAATGCAAAAATCCTTAAAACAGGTTGATGATGATAATATTAGCAAACAACGCATATGCATATTGCCTCGTCACTTCCCATAGGCGTTGAACGAGTTATTTAGATCCTTCGATGCATTACTATAAAGACTACTGTCTTCTATCATTTTTAAAATTGTAATCAGACTTGTTTACTTATATGCTCGTCTTATAAAGCTGCTCTTAATTTTGCCCTTTTCAAGACGCCACTGATTTGTTTTGAACGTAATATTTACGCTTCGGACCTGCCAACTCCGATTCCACATTTAATTTTAACAATCATGAATTACCTTAAGAAAAGGAATATGGCATAAACCACGAAAAAAAATAAACAAACTTTCCTTCATGTATCTGTATTACAAGTAGAGATTATACAAAAACAAATTTAAAAAATGTTTCATATTCAGCATTATATTGATGTGTTCAACACATTGGAAATTTGTACTTCCTACAACACAAGGCACACTTTTAACATTGCCACAGACAAAAAATGGTAGCGTTTCCTGCTTAGTGACTAATAAACAATAAATTATATTGCTTCATCATTTTACGAAGTTCAATCTCTTGTTACTTAATCCACAAAAAGATAAAAGATTTAAAGTGTTGAATTGGGCCATATTCTCATTATTAAAATTATTTTTTCTACTTTAAACTAAATAAATAGAATTATACATTGATGATATATTAATATGGTCAATATCATCATTGCCATCATTTTTCCAAAATCCAGCGCTCAGGTATTAGCAGGCGAAATATAGCAACACTTAAAATATTTTATCTGTAACGTGTAGAATACGGCTTAATAATAATCATTAAATATTAACAAAATCACATTAGCTCTAGTCACATGACGATAACACGCCGCGTGTACTGTCTACTTCTAAATCCATAAATAATTTACAACTAACGATAAACTTAATTAATGCAACAACATCCGCTTCAAGCGAACAGTTTGGGATTTTAACAGGGGCTCACAACACGTTTCCTGTTTGGCACTAACTCAAAGGCATAGACTAAAATGGACCTATTTGTCAATAATTAAAAATTACGTAGGTAGTAAATTTTAAAGATAAGATCAAAATAAGAATTATCTGAAATATTCCTTACCACAGATTAAAAATTACATTTAAAAACGATTTTAAAATCACATAGTGGAGTAGTCAAGTTTTATGTTTATAATATGAAAAATGTATCTGGACGGCTTTTAGTCTATGACCATAGATTAGTGTTTTCATTTATATTCGAATTTGTAATATTCGAGCATCTGCAATAACAAGACGTTAATTCGAAATGCATCTTTACAATGACACGTTTAAAAGATGGAACATTTAACTTGTAGGCTGTAAATGTCCATGGACGGTAACTTTTTTCGATAAAATCTTGGACCCAACAACAACACCTTTCACACTCCTTCTTTCTCGCTCTCTGTTATACATACAAGCTTTTAAATTAACAATAAACAATACTTTAATGGTACTTATAGTAAAAATATAATAAGCATGTTGAAAAGTCATTCGATACGAATTCCAATTACAGTGGTCTAAATATGATTTTATCACAGCCTTATTGATGTGCGTTTCTCATGTATTTCATACACAAAAAATACATAGAAAACTAATAGACTGCATGCAAAATACTCAATCAAGATAATAAAATATAGATTTTAAACCTAAGGGAATATAATTTATTTAAATTTAAACCGAAGTAATGTACAGTTGTTTTGAAAATCAGAAAATTAATTATATAGCAATTTAACACTCTCATCTATATTATTAGAACTCGTATCAAGGCGAGCTCGGCCAACATAAATGTACCGAAGAGTCAAAAAAAAAGTTGTCTGACATTTTGAGTATTGCCAAATTTATGCATTGATCCCCCGCCAAACCGTAAATAATGTACACAAATATAAGAGTATGTCGATAGCTTTTTTAAATTGCTGCTCCTAAGCAATATATATTTTTAAAATCTGACAGATTCAAGTTTATTGACCCCAATGTTGCTAGTTATGTGCCGAGCTCATTTAACTTTTCAAGCTGTTTAATGCGCCGTTTCCGCTTGGCTCTGATTCCTCCTCTCCTGTTTCGCAGCTTTCTTCTCCGCGGCTTTTTTAGCCAGAGCTTCGTCCTCAGCAGGGTTGTCCCATTCCTGCCGCCTGCCCGACCCGAATATATTGTAGAAGGTCGCACAGAAGATGTACACTCCGCCAGCGATGTAGAACACTTTCCGCCATTGGGCTTGGGTTGGCTGGAGAACAAAAGACAAATGTTTAGAAATCATACAAATCATGTCAAATATCAATAATGAACTTTAGCCACACTCACACAAAACTGACGTATTTTTTTTATCACTTCTATCCTTACAGGTCTAACCTGATGCAATAGAGTGGTCTTATAACTACAAATATATTATTGATGTGTACCAATAAATAAATTAAAATTTTAAAAAATATTTGAAAAAAAAATTGTATTTATAACAAATTAAAAACGGTTGAGCCGACAACAATTTAAATGGCAATGACACTTATTGGATACTATCATACAGATTAGTTCTAACTCACCCTGCCCTCGATGATGTAGCCGGCGATTATGGGGGCGAGCAGACCCGTCAAGTTGGCGAGGCAGTTGGTAAATGCCATCAGGATGCCAGCGAAACGGGGCGAGATGTCCAAATGGTTCACCTGACAAGAACACCATGTAATTCTTAATATAATGTATTATAAAAATGGTTAACTGACAGAAAAACCGTTCACAAGTCGCGACAAATAAAAGGTTCATGATTAAAAATATTTAATCATGAACCATTTTGGCTTTTACAAACGTCGAATTCTGACAGGCGAAAATTTCATATATAGATATAAAATTTAGTTAGTGATCTCTCGGTATGCGAGCTCCCATTAGCTCTTCTATTTTTATGTACATACACAACATCACTTATTTCCCAAAGTGGTTGACAGAAAGTAACTATTACCAGTTACTATCCAATCATAATTTATTTTCATTTGTAAGTGCAGTAGAGTATTAATAGGATATTTTTAAACATAAGAAAATCACCTTGAATCCAGAGTAGATACCACCGTTGAGACCAACACCAATGGCGAGAATGGCCACGGTGGCAGCTGGATTGCACCCAGTATTGGCTGCTATGAACAGCCCGAGGGCGGGACCGTACTCACCTGGAATTTAACAATACACGTTGGATTAAGCACTTTCACACTTACCGGTGTAAACGTAAATAAAAAAAAAACTACACCATTTGTCGAGAACCCCAGCATGACAGATGAGAGGAAATTGTGATTGTAATAAAAAAAATTAGAAGAGTCACTTTATGTTCGCATAGATTTGACAATATTCGCATAGATTTGACAATATTCAAGGTATTTATTCTTGAAGTTTTTAACAATTTATAAACTAAAGACCTTGCACACTCACCGATGCTGTTAATGATTTTCCTGACTTGCGTATGGTTAAAGCGACCACTCGACAGCATCCAGTCGGCCACCACGGAGATGAACATCGAGAACAGCCACATGCACAGGTACGGCAGGGCAGACACGAAACCGTTCTGGAAAAATATGTATAATGTTGTCATAACTGAGGTGATTAAATAACATCTATATAGATATATAGATACGTATGTAATTGAACACCTAAACAAATACAACAAAACCCCTAGACAACCGATTTTGATGAAAATGTTTGTGGGTTTCAGTGAGTCCTTGAATATTTTAGATATACAATTAAACGAGATAGATGGCGTTGCCATCGGTTCTAGGTTTCTTTTAAGTACCAAAAAAAATATTTTATTTTTTTATTTTTTAGATTG
>DWJK01006630.1:0-10346 GCA_018248815.1 Croniades pieria auraria | reverse complement strand
AGAGGTGCGTGCCATGGATTTGAACCCAGCACCCCCGAAGTGAGAGGCTGAATTCTTAACCACTAGGCTATCACTGCCGTATTAAAGGTTAGAACTATACTGCATCAAAAATAAAAATACGTGTCTACTTGCTGACTCTCCTGATGACAAGATATATTATATAATTTTTTCATTGTAACACGTTTATCAGATTTCAACTTTGATTTTTCTATATCCATGTGTGAAAAGATATTTTAGCTTCGAATGACCGGCACACGTCTTTAAAAAACATCTAAAATAGTTACCGCAGTTTCTTAAAATGTTATCTCTGTTTAATCATTGCACCCTATTCACCAGCTGATTTTTCTGACTCACCCCATAATTCAGGGCACTGCTACTAAAATACGTCAGTCCCTAAATTTCTTGAACGCATGAATCAAAACTACGGATTCGTCAAGATTCTTACAAACAGCAAATTTTGGAATCAATACTAATTATTATTATTAAGAATGGTAAGTAAAAAAACCATTTCCTTATTTTAAGTATATAGCTTACCTTATAATTTGCATATATTGTAATATTTGAACATCAGACATGCAAATATACATTAAAAATTCACTAAAACTGCATTTACACGTGATTTCGACTCAGCACAATGACCGCGAATGTTACATTTGTGTCGTTAATAAATCAGCAAAACGAAAAAGGGAAACAATAGTGCCATTGGCTGCCATAGGTATTATGACTCCATTGAAGTGCTGACTGCTGACTCACTGCATTGCAACGGATGTACGGAATCGATACATTTGACTGCAGTAGATGCAAATTGCACTTTTTTTTTTTGGCGATTAAGGGCACTGGCAGATGAATGTGAGTTTTTTTTTTCATTTTGTTATCACATGCATCAATTCTGCTTATACCTTTAACAGGTTTCTTTTATAGAAACCATTCTATACGATAGAGATATTTTTTTTACTCATAAATAAAAACAATGGAATCTTAATTTACATAGTGTTGCTATTTAAATTATTTGACAATCCAATTTTTCGATTTATCAAAACAACCTGATAAGACTTCACAATGAAATTTTTGTACTAATGAATTAAAATCGAACTTCGGTCATTAAAGATTCCGAATAACTGCAAAGATTCGAATTCAAAAGTGGAAACAATTAAAAGTCCGCGATGTGCTCGAGCCCTAAGTCTTCCGTAGACGAGGGTGTGACGAAGGCGGAAGTGACGGGGCGGACGGTAATCGCTCGCTGTTGACAATGGTAGTAATTAACAGGCTGTGAAACTTTTTCAGAACTCCCGACATAGGGCGATTTGGAAGGGATTTGTTGAATATGCAAAAGGCGAAACCGATTAGCTGGGCGATTATGAAATCATCACCCTCAAAAATTTTGTGGTGAGAAAAAAAATTGAATTTTGTTTTTTAACGATAATTTGCGAGGACTTTTACTGATTGTCCTTTTTACGATAGCGATATTTACTTCTTTCTTTAGAAAAGCCAGTGCGCTTAAGACTATATGTGAGTGAAGGAAAATATGATGAACTGACTTGCGTATTTTAGAACGTAACATCCGCCTGTTATCCCCGAAGAGGTAGGCAGAGGAGTGTAGAACACTCCCACGTTTCACCAGTTACGTTTACACATATTTTAGAATTTCCCATATTTATTCTTTGAGACGTGTGAAATCTGCCAAGCCACATATGGTTATCACGGAAGACTATGACCTTAACCCTTCTCATTATGCTAGAACTAAATATTGAGCGATGTAAGAGTTGAGAATGATAGTGATATTCAAAGAGCATTTCGTGAGCATTTAGATCTTCATCTAAATGTTGATATATAAAGTGAAAATATTAATGTAGCCTGAATATACGATGAGGCGCCAACAAATTATGTAAAGTGTCCAGGCTTGCACGTCACATTAAATATAAATGACAAGACAGCTTAAGCCCAGTCCTTGGATATAATATACACGAAGACACGAACATGGAAGGCAACAGCGTAATGAGATGTGCTAAAAATGAGAATTGTTGCGTCCTAGAACATTTCGCCTCACTTTTACGTAAATCCTAGCAAGCTGGGTTCTGTATATTTTGTAGTAAAACATTCATATTAATACATACTCCAACGGTAGCATACACTTATTGTAAGGTAACGAGACAAAAAAATTTGGTCGTTAACTGACAGATGTCAAATAAAAGTCATTTTATTTGACATGTCAAATATTGAAAACAAAATACGATTTACGCAAACGAAATTCTACTAAGTTTTATGCCTACTACAAAATTTTTGTCAATTAGAAATATATGACCCAAAGAAAATGTTTCTATGTGTTAAGATCGTCCGTTGTTATAACTTTGTAATAAGCGTGTCACATTAATAACTTGAAGAAAGAATTAAAAAGATCAATGAATATATAAAAGGTGCCTATTAAACATTCGGCATTAATAATGTATTTGTTATCTGTATTAATAACATATATTTCCAGGTGAATACGTATTAGGACGGTATAGTTACTTCCGCATCCATAAGAGTGCAAAAAAAAAAAGACTTGTGTTTCCAGCAAGCTTTAGTCTTTCAAAATAGTGTGGAATGCACACTAGAGAAAATTTAATTAATTGTATGCATGTATTGCAAATATGGGCAACTTCTGTATAAAACCCTTAATTTCGCACATGTCATTTATGACCAACAAATGGCAGTTAACTTGGAAATATGGGCACTAATTTAAGGGTTAACTGTCGGCCGAATGGACCGGCCGATGTAATGAATATAATGTTAGGACGTCCTACCCGTCCCTAAGCATTGCCACTTTAATAGAAGCCTCTCACTTAATGGATTTATAATGTAACCCTAACTTCTACATTGTTTCTGGTACCGTTATATGCATCAACATGCCGTTATATTAATAAACAAACCTCATAATACCGAGCTAATGTTGAATAACTAGGGGTGTTCATTAAATGTTTTAACATAAATCATCATTCCGGAAGTGAATTTATTTTACGGAAAACAGTGAGTTCTAAACCAAAACTCACCTTTTTTCCAATGTTTCACAGACATTATTTTAGGATAAAATAACTCAGTCCTATTGTTACTCAGTTCTATAACAATGCTATCTATTTCTGAAAGATATAACCTCTTAAAGATTCAAAACTTATAAAAGCGCCGTCTTTCTAGAACAGTCGCGAACTTTCTGATACTCAGAAAGCATTATAATTACTTTAAGAGGTGTATAAAACGCCATATTTCGAGACCTAGCGGCCGACAACGGTAGACGGGGTAGGCTCAAGTGTTCACAAAGCAACGCCCACAATTAACTGTGAAGTATCACACCGAGTGTACTCCTGTCACCGGCTGTAAGTGCAGCTGCAAGAGCAGACCGTGTTTTGTACGTAAATATTGTGCCGCGAGTATCAGATGCAATATGAATTGCGTGGAAACAATAAAAATGTAGTGCAGACGATATCTGGTTCGATGATGTCTGAGTGCTGCTGAATTTTGAATTTGGAACGACATAAACATCATGCATACGTATCACGTTACGTATATATTGTTTCAAGAACACTTTTATTTGATAATATTTATCTTTACATGCAGAGTTTCATTTGAAATATACATATATTTATGTAATGTATTCTAACTGTACTAATATGTACTAACAGGATGTATTACCAATTAATACTAACTGGTGGTATAATTAACAACGAATATTTGCTGAACTGACGCTAACCGTCCTATGGTGCTATTCGATATTGCTAACACATGCTAATGGCGAAAGTGGCCAAATAATAAGATTCCATTTCAAATTAATTTATTTTGGAAAAGGGTTACAGTTTTATAGTATGCACATTTTGCTTATCCTGCCAAAATGGCACACGTGATATGTCGACCTATCCGTAGAATAAAGTTTCATAGGAACATGTGACCAACACACTTTTTCTCTGTTTTTCAGACTGTTTAGGCCTACATTTTATGGTGGTGAAACAAAAATTTTAATAAATAAAAAAAAATTAAACTTTTGTTTCCCTACTATAAAATATAGGCCTAAACAGTCTGAAAAATAAAGAAAAAGTGTGTTGGTCACATGTTCTTATGGAACTTTATTCTACGGATAGGTCGAAGTCTTTTTTGCAATTTCATATTGCCGCGCAAAAAGTAACTTCACGTTCATATTTGCATGTATTTCAGTAAACAAATACTTCTATAATGTTTATAAAATCGAAGTAGTCGTTTTAGTGGTTACAGTAAAAATAAATAAGTAAATCAACTATACGCGATTACTATTCTGACGATTGAATATTAAGGAAATTTTTACGTTTCTTTTAGAATGTGGCGGCAGCAACCTTCATGTCCGTTGCGACCTCGTGTCCGGAGTTCTTCGTGAATGTGATATCGACGTTCCTGACGCAGTCGGACATGGGCATCGGTGCCATCGTGGGCTCAGCGATATTCAACGCATTAGGAGTGAGCGCAATTGGAGGCATTGCAGCCATCACTGTATGTATGCTATTTCTTTAAACATGCATAAATACAAGTAAAGGTAGAGTAATAAGCGGGCAAAAAGTATTAATAGAGCCTTTAGAGGCTGGCGATGCTTGAGTGACGCCTTTGGTGTTGCAAATGTCAAAAAGCGTAGGTGACCACTTACGTATACATGGCTTCAGGCAGATTGTTAGTTTATGCAGCAAATCAAGAGGCGTGAGTTAGATTGACGGGATAGATTTGTATGCATGTGTTGGGGGATTGGAAGTGGTCTAATTAGATATTACGATTAACTAAGCTTAATAAAATTTAACTTAGATTAGAAACTTTATGATTTTGGACAAACATAGGTGTGAACAATTTCAACATCGTCATGACCATCACCATCGGCCTATCTCAGTCCGCTGCTGGACATAGGTCTATAAAAAATAATAATAATAAAATTAAAATAATCTTGTGAAGGATTTCATTGAAATTAAATTGCCATTTTTTCCTTTCACAATCCCAATAAGCAATGAGCTTTTCTCTTGTAGCCCATTGCAATAGAGTGGAGCGCGGTGACAAGAGATGTCATCATATACATGATAAATGTCGGCGTGCTAGTGGCCATCGTGTGGGACGGCCAGGTGGACTGGTACGAGGCGCTGGTTCTCGGCATCCTGTACATCACCTATTTCGTTGTTATGTTCAACAGCATGAAAATATTCAGCTGCTTCAGCAAAATCCATAAATGCGCTACTAAGTCTTGCACAAATGGAGAGCCTAATGGTAAAGCTATGTATTATACTTGTTATTTAATATTTATTTATTATAGCCACTTAGTTAAAATATGCAACTTAAGTACGACGAAGTTACATACGATTTAAGTAATTTTACTGAACTTGAAAAAATTAAATAAAAAAAAAATATTTAAAAAAATTATTTAAATATCTTAAAATTAAGATATTATTACAATAATGATACGTGGACTAAATTCTGGGCTATGCAGCTTGTAAAATGAACAGGACGTATATAATATGATTGATATATAATCACACCAGATGCCATGCGGACTAGACAGGGAGTGCCAAATAATGTAAATATATGTACGATGTAATGTAAAATGAACAATGTGAATGTTGAGATAAATACCTGATATGTTCTTTATATTGGAATTGTTTCAGTGTACGTAACATCGGACAACAAGCCAGTGGAGGAAGGGCTCGATAAGGTGGATAGTACGAATCGCGCTTCGCTTACCGAAAACGTTGCTGAAAAAGGTTCAGATCAGATTTGATTGATATATTTATTTACCATTACATGAAAATGGTTCCCAATACTTTCAAGTGTAATTTTACTATACGTTTGCTGAGGAAGCTTTTTATTGGCAGACATTTAAAGCTACTCCAAGGCATATGCTGAAGTTTTCGACTTTGTCATCAATGATTTACATATCATTATTATATAGGACATGAATCCCTTTTCAATAATCTATTACGATTCAATAAAAATATGCCACTAAGACTCTAAAACATTAGTAAACATCTTCTATCAGTGTCTAATAGTATTCTCACCCAAGAGCTGACCGCTACACCGACATTAGCTAACTCTGCCGTTGATATATTTCGACAAGAGACTGCTCAGACATC
The DNA here is from genome assembly GCA_018248815.1 of Croniades pieria auraria. NCBI lineage: Eukaryota > Metazoa > Arthropoda > Insecta > Lepidoptera > Hesperiidae > Croniades > Croniades pieria. The sequence continues at coordinate 4,242 of DWJK01006630.1, read as the reverse complement.
GAGCCTGTTCCCTGAAGTTAAGTGCCCGTTTAACTAGTTTGAAGCTGCTATATTCACTTGAAAGTGTATATAGCCGCTTCTTTGCTACAAGTTGCGTTCTGTAAAACCACTTAATCCAAGGTCATTTCGCAGATGATGACGATGATAAGCCGAAGGATAGCGTCTGGAGGTTCCCCGTGGAGAGATCAGTGTTTTACAAGATCTGGTGGTTGCTGACTTGGCCGCTGCAGCTGGTACTCGGGTTGACGATCCCGTCGCCGTTGACTTGCAGGAAATTCTATCCTCTCGCCTTCATCATGTGTATAATTTGGATCGGAGTGAACTCTTACTTCGTGACTTGGAGCATGACTGTTATAGGTACGTCAACTGTTTTATCTTGTCTGCCTTATTAGTTATTATACGTCTTAATAACGACCAACTTTTCTGATATTTAATTGTAAAAATTAGAAAGTAAGTTCATAATTTTTAGAACCCAAAGACTTTTATCTTTAATTAAGTATAAATTTGTATTACGACTGCCTCGTTGGTCGAGAGGTCACAAGCACGACTGCTCATCGAGAGTTTCTGGGGTCTAGTTCCGGGTACTATGACATTTTTACAAAAATTTCTTATAGTGGCTCGTACTCTAGAGTTGTGCCTGGTGGGGAGTAAATGTAGTTGGTAAAAAGTGGATGTGAACGATCCTTCTCTGCCTACCTCTTGGAAATTATAGGCGTGTCGTTACTTTACATTGCATTATTAAACAACGATGGTTAATAAGTTATCGTTGAAACTTGTTGGAAATTAAAAAAGTGCCAATAAATTGATTAGTTGTAAGCCCAATCTCTAGTAATTTCCATTTTAAAGACATGCTGTTGTCTTCCATAAACTGCGGAAAGAGTCACGTCAAGTTGATGAACAAAATAATCATTACTCATCTGTCATTAAGACGCTGACCGAAGTGTTATTAAGGCTGTTAAGCGATTGTGATAAGGAAAGGTTTCTTTTTTACGGGAAATTGGCAAAAACAGGAAATCGGCGTACGAACAGAATAATAACTCATAATAACCAATGTTGTTATTTCGCTATAATATAGTAGTCTTATAAAAAGTCTTATCAGTACGGATAATAAGAAAATAAAATTAACAAAATATGTAGAAGTGGCACGTTACGAGATTTATTATTTTATTATGTCTAAAATATTCATTTTCCAAATGAATATAAGGTAGAGTCAGTAAAGAGGATTACCTGAGGTAGCACTTGTTTCTATTACTTATTTAGTTAGGTAATTCAGTTTTTTCGCTTAATTTCATTCCGAATTGAAGGTGCCAGGTTGGTACACGTTAGGATACAAGGCATTTCAGGTCCTTTATCATGTCCGTATGTCACTGAAAAAAATTTATATTCTATAGTAGCATGTAATTTATGTCATAACGGTTAGCATACTTCTGTGTTTAGATTTACATATGTAGGAACAATTATGCTGTACTTACAGAACATGTTCAGAATATATGGTTGTGTACTTATGTATTTTCATGTATTTTCTTCGTGATCCTTATTAGTTTTTACATTAGTACTACTTATGAGCGATTTGAAAAATATTCTTCAGGTGATTTTTTGATAAAGTATGCTGCGTATTTTGAGCGCAGTTAATATATTTCCACTTCTAAATTAACCACTTAACATGAGACGGCGTACAGGTCAACGTAGATTCTTTACATAACATAAATTGTCGTATATTTGAAGTCGGGCCACTAAAAGGAAAAAATCACAAATTAAATTATTAAAATGATTGTACAGCGGTTAGAAAACATTTCTAGTTGTTAGAAATATCGGTGTTTTCTGAACGTTCATTAAATAGGTAAGCACCGTTTATAACGTTGCGTAAGGAATGTCTATTTCTTATCTGTTCTGTGACAGACAGTTAGCAAGGACACTCTACTGGGTGAATCAAGTGAAAGGTGATATAAAAGTGCACTAAAGAGTTATGTACTCATGTCGTCTAGAGATGAGTGCCCACTTAATTGCTTCTACGAGACGGCGTGTGTTTCACAAGTGTTTGAAACGCAAATAAAATTGCTTACATGTATATGACGATTTATAATAAAATGATAATAATCGACCCATTTGTCATTCCACTGTTGGAATATGGGTCTCCTCTCATGTTGAGAGGGTTAAGGCCACTAGTCTGCCAAGCTGGTCAAGTGCGGGTTGGCAGACTTCACACACTTTATAATAATTTTTTTTGTAAATTCTAGGGTTTGCAGGTTTCCTTACGATGTTTTCCTTCACCGTTAGTATGTGATATTTAAATTTAAAACGCACATTTTGTAAAGAGGTGCGCGCCATGAATTTGAACCCAGCACGCTCGGAGTGAGAGGCTGACTTTCTTAACCACTAGGCTATCAGTGCTTCGACGACTTATATCGAGACCTGTTCATTTAGTTGAACAATTAGATTTTTAGGTACTTAAATATTGAGGTCAGAAAATACTAATATAGTTTTACTAAGCGTTCAGAATAATGCGCGCGTGTTATATATACGAGTACCTACACACACCAGAAAGTAGATAAGTTTGATTTAGCATATGCTCTGCCGTCTTCAATTGGTTACTTGGATTACCAATTTTCCTGTTGTGAATCGAGATTTTAAGTGCCATATCCGTCCATTAGCTGTTATCTTATAAATACTTTCGCTCTTATCTATAAATGGTATTTACATAAGAGACTCTCTCCAATGTCATTGCAACTTATCGTCTAGAAAAAACACTTATGTACATGTAATTTTATACTTGGACTTATCTCTAAATTTATCACTGTTTTGCCACTTTTGTGTAACGTTCGCGTAATGGAGCGGTGGTGACTGCGTTTGTCAAACAAATATGAATTATGAATGGTTTACATATTTATTATTTTTGGGATTTTGAGGATGGCGTCGTACACATCACACATACACGTTTGTCACACTCTGAGAATATTGCTAGCATAGGTTTCACTTAAGGGGATTTCGTCTATGCTACCCGCGGTTTGCATGTAGCTTAGGGACCGCAGAACACGCTTTCTCACACTATCTACGCTGCTGTTCGTAGGCGGCCTAATACCCCTCAGGGAAATCCTACGTCCAGCGGTGATCTGTGACAGACTGACGAATTTTATAATGAACTCAATAAGTAAATTTTAATGTGAGGTGTAATATGAATGATTGCTCAAGATAACCAAGAATTGAAAACCCCATGTGATAAAATCACAAAATTCCTCAATTCACTCAAAATTCATAAAAATGTGTGTTCATAATCGCACAACTACAAGCTTTATTGGATTATTTTATTATCGCCATAAATTTAATAACTCAATCGTTGTCACTCGGCCGCGTCGTGCTCCCGATACCTACCGCACATACATACTTACATAGATTAAATATTGTAGAATTGAGCATATTTGATTAAATAATTGTGTTTGTATTCAATCAGATGACAATTGTTTAATTATTTAGCACGTTATGACATCACTACTTCGGTTTCTTGTTGTTACATTTATCAATAGCGGTCGAAGAAAGGGCGAACTTAACACAACATGGAATTTCTAATTTAACGATTATTTGAAGTTATCTGTCTGTACTGTCAACAATACAAATACTAAAATAATGAACGCTATGTAAATCTGTGAGTTTAGTCTGTTGATTTAATTTTTTGCACAATTTTATGATTAATTTTCATTTTATGACACAATGATTCAAAAACTATTGTAAGAATTAAGAACGAAACAGATATTTAAAGTGGAGTTAGTTTAATTGAACAATGTGAAATTTCAGATTACCCTCAGCAGAGTGGGCAGGAATTACTAGTCTGAAATAATCATACCATGTCTATTTTCTGCACAGGTCACACATTATTCATCCCTGATTCAGTTATGGGAATGACGTTCTTGGCGTTCGGTGGTTGTTTGCCGGAAGCTTGCTCCATGTTCATCATGTCGAGGCGTGGTGAGTATAGAAAATCCATTGAAATAGACATTTTTTCGCTAATCTTGCATATATATGCATACATATAATATATATATGCATGTGTTGAAGGGTATTATAGTGTATAGAGAAAGACTCATATAGACTATATTACGAGTATATCCCGCTGTGTACAGGATTGCGATACTTAACGACATTACTATCAAAATACAAAAAAAAAAAAATAATTTGCATGAACATGGGTAATAAAAGGTTTACATTCATAAATTAGTATCTCCAAGTTCTGCCCGCTAAGGCATGCAA
>DWJK01006629.1:0-10347 GCA_018248815.1 Croniades pieria auraria | reverse complement strand
GGCCTTAACCCTCTCAATATGAGAGGAGACCTATATTCCAACAGTGGAATGACAAATGGGTCGATTATTATTATTTATCATTAGGAACTGGCACTGACCCTACATAATAAAATGCCCTGTTCGGAGACTTCTAAAAATTTACCACAGCTCCTTAAATTTTCACATCACTTATCACGCGAAGTTTTCCTTCGTTTTAGTACCTAGCGTTATGTCCTGAAAAATCTAAACCGTAAATTATATACGCTTGTTTTCAAAACATCTCATTGACTAGAACTACATTTGCACGTAAAGAAGTTCATTGACACAAGTCCAATAACACAACTAGAACAGTGTAGTTTTTGAAGTGGCTATAACATTACTAACTTTGTTGTATACCTTATTATGCCGTGTTTACACTCAGTTACCGTGTGAATGAGTGTGGAGCGCTTGTGACCCTGACTGGATCGAAATCTGTAATTGCAAACAGATTATATTCAATATAAGCATTTGACACGTGCTCTCAATTCTTTGTTTATAACTTTATCTGATTTTGAAAACCTTCCCCGATGGTATAAATATTGGCTGTACACTGATTGGACATTAAATGATGTGTGCATCAAACTGAATCGGACTGTGATCAATACTTCATCCAGTTACTGTGAGAAACTTGTGACTTGCATCAAAACTTACAGCGGTCACTATTGTTTTATGACTGTTCTGCTTTGTACCTGTGTAAACTCGCCATAACGCGACCAACTTCATATATTTATTGGTCCAAGTTTTAAAAACAACTTTTTGTAATGCATTTTATGCGTTACCTCTGTTTGTGTTCGACACAAATAATATTTGCTTAATACATGCATATATACATAATCGTTCGTATTAAGGTGCTTATACACAAGTTGGATATGGAACATACGATTGCGATGCCTTTTCGCGATCCACTCGGAAGTTCTATGTGTATATGATTCGAATATTCATCTGACGCTGTATACGACCCGTATCTGCTTACATTCCTTTCTTAAGGGCGCGTTTCACTCGCCGAATACAATTCGAACTGAAATAATAGTGAATATTATTATTGGTTAAAATAATTCGAATAGAGATCTGTAACAGCTGTTAATTACAGGAGTTTGCTGTTGAGGAAGATTCGGGATTGGTACATGACTTTGTTAAGCTACAAGATGTTAAAGGCCGTCCCGTGTTGTATGTGTACTGGGTCCTTTATATAGTTTGGCCGTTGTTCGTGTTGTTATTAGCTAGCTACATATTCGGGTATCGAACAATCATATTTTAATAACAGCAAGGTTCAATATTAATACGCCAACGTCAATATTTTTAACTGAATTATTTTGCAAGTAATTTGTTTTAATTAAATATGGCCGTTTGTTTGTTTTAATTAAATTAAATTGCTGGCCATTTGAATTTCAAATTTGGAACAAATAAAATTTTTAATATGTTATTAAGGCACTAACGTTTCATACTGTATCGTTCGTGCACTTATTTGTATTTCAAAGAAATGCATTGAGTAACGTTTATTAGCAATATGTACTGGTATTAAATTTGTTCGGTACTATAGATTAAAAAATAGCCTTGTACACTTCAAGTTACGTTTCTATAAGGTATTCATGATTTTAGTTCGTTTTGACAAATAAACCTAGTAATATTTGCCTTCATATGCTACTTTAGTTTAGTATAATAATTCCTTACAGCCCTGAGACGGGTACGGTAAACTAAAAAATATTGTTTTTTTTTAAAGCTCTACTCTCATAATCGCACATTAGTATAGGCTACGTCATGACCCTTTATTAACGCCTACACTAGGTCTCTCTGTGTCATGGCTATAATGTAGACACATGGCATGGCAGCCATGACACAGGCACGTGCATAAATAAACACACAAACCGACAAAAATACCTGCATTTGTCATTCAATAATTTTTTCAGTTGGGAATCTAACCTAGAATTATTAACACAATATGATGACCATTTTACCAAAGTTCTCGTCGAAACATAAAGGTATATAAAAACAGTTATAATTCTCTAATAAAGAACAAAACAAAATATTAATTCCGAAGAAGTGTAGTTGCTTCCTCAGCTCTTCTCAGCTCTAGTTCTGTAAAAGTTTCATTTGAAAGTGTATGCCATTCGTGTAAGCGTTGCGCGAGAAAGTATTAGGCGCTCCTTGTACTGAGTAGCGTCGCCATGCTTTACAGCTTGTCAGGGACAGTCCTGAAAATGTTAGTTTTGAAAAAAGACATTTTCACATTTGAAAAATGACTTAAAATTCTAACGAATCGACGGTTGATGAACATTTGATGTCATTAATTTGTTCTATTATAATAAAACAAAAATTGCAATGAAAATCTCGGAAGATATTATATCTACAGCGAAACACAATGTGTTGTTGAGGTCTTAAACTCATAAGAAAAGCAATTCCACGTAGCAAATTTATTTTGTGTTTCATTCAATGTGGGAATAGGTGGTCGAAGAACATCGCTAGTCTTACTCCGAAAGATACTGACATTACCTATTTTTTTTATCTTTTAAGAGGTAGTTACTTCCGTCAGCTGTTAAATCTAAAGAAAAAAAGTAGAAATGTTAATTATTACCGATTAAACATTAACATCAGTACGAAGTTTCAGATCTTTCTAATTTGCGGTTTAAGAATCACTATCCTATAAAATACTTAAGCTTTAAAACATTGCTTTTAACTGCACAAAACTATAATTCGTCCTGAATTTTTTCGATATCTTGGCAATGCTACAGAGATGTGTTTGGAGTTTCATAAAAAAGATGCAATTTCGAACGGAACAAGGTAATGAAACCTACAGTTGTATAAAATTGAGCTCACAGTAACATCACCGGAGAGATTCTGGTTCTAGATTGTATTTTCACCTTTTTCCCTCTTAAACATCGTTGGTCTATTTCTTACAGCACGAAATAGGTTTCTTCGTTCAAAATAGGCTTGTTAAATTCTGGTGCTTTAAAAATAATGTTGATATTTGAAAGTTATCAACGAAAATATTGTATTAAATCTTTTAACTTTCCTCAATGCAAATTGAAAAGGAAAATTAAGAGGATGAATTGTTTGAAATACGTTTTGGTAATAAATTTTGAAGTAACACTATTGAAGTGATTAGATTCTTAATAAAACTATTGTGTCAGTCATTAGTCGCAAGTGTAGCTGAACTTAGTGTGGATATAACCAGGATCGACAATATTGGCAATGCGAATTGTTCATGTAAGCAAAAATATGTAAAGAAATCACATTCTTGTAACAGAGTGGGATTTGATAGAGGATCCATTAAATCCTCATTTGCATTACGACTCGCTCGATTCCGCTTGCCGAAGGGTATTTTTTTTCCCTCAAATGAAGGTAAACTTCAAGTGGTTTGTAGTAACACCGGTCCGCGGCCCACCGGGGCTCTCTGAGACCGTAAACAAATTATGCCTTAACGTTATCGCTGTTCCGGGGTATCCCCTGGGTAAATTTTCCTCTAACCGGATAAACATCGTGTAAGTTGTCCTGGAACAAATCGAATGTTTTTCGAACGACATTTGTTTGGAGAGAAATTTCGGGTTTTTTCTAAATATTTGCCAAGGATTGGTTTTGAATAGGGGTAGCGGTACGTTCGTTTTTATTTATCATCATTGATTACCTGTCACTAAGCTCTTACGTAGCCTTTTAAAAGGGCAGCTTAAAAACTTTAGGAGGCTTGACGTGAATCCGTTCCATTAATCCACACTGGAGGGACGTTGATGCAGACTCGCTTCTTAGTGAGGAGAGACAGTTCAGCTTTGAGCTTGGGCTTTATTTTATCATGTGCTTTCGTTACAATTAAATTTCTAAAATGGAATCAGTGTTGACGTGAAGGTGTGATTTTTATACACTCATTACTGATTACTGGTATCCTAAACATTTGATGCTTACTTTTATTTTATTTTTATAGTCAAATATCGGAACAGTTCACTATAGAGGATATAGAGGATTTTTTACCGCGTTGTTCTAGCTGATCAGCATAAAATTTAAAATATTTCCCTTTCCTTATATACTGAGTGGCTTTTTCCGTCAACGTCATAACGTCTAAATAAAATTCAAATAAAAACTCAGAACTCTCTTGTTCCATAATTAGATAGTAAAAGAAAGTATTTCGGCGCACCTAATCCCGAGCGTTGAAAGGTGGGAAAAATAAATGAACTTCACGCCGCGCCACCCAGGACGCCAGCAGCGGAACGTTCATTAGACATTTTATTTTTGCTTTGCAAAATCACCAAAAGTCTCAAGTCTACTCCTAAATTAACGAGGGTTCAATGATTCTCCGTCCATTTCGATATTGAAATGACCAAACGGCGAATGCAGAAAACACGTTCGCAGAGGTGCATCTCGTAATTTGTGCAAATAATCACTCTCGGTCCAGTAAAATTGCATCAGAAATAACTCGAAGTCATGTTGACCTCTCGGCGTTGGCTCTGTTTCACGTCACGGCCGTCGCGGCAGAATCTCGCCAGAGTTATTTTGTTTATCCGCTCGTCAACCGTTAAGGGTAAAATATGACTTGGACGTGCACTCGAGATTGAATTTATACTGAAAGTGTAATATGTATATACACGTTCAGTATAAATTCGGATTTCAGTTTTATGCACATTTTGAAGCTAATTGTGTGGAGCGACGGTTTAGAGTATAAGTGAAGATACTTCGTCTGAAAAAGATAAATTCTGCGGATGTTACATAAAATGTTTAAAGTTTCTTAGATCGAAATATGTATATAAATAAACTTATAGAAATATGTGGGAGATTATTCATTGACTGGTTAGAATTGTAAGTTGCTAGATTCAGAACGAACAAAAACAAGTTTTTGTCTACCTGCCTGTCTGTTATCCTCGAAATATTTAGTAACTGAATTAAATTAAAAAGGTAAACGCTGAATGCCCTATACAAGTAATTGGCTTTATATCTATATAAATGAATCAATAGAGGCCAGCGTCGTGCCTGATTTTGATTAAACTTCAGTTTTACTTTTTAGACACTTGGTCCTTATCTCTAAAAATTATTACGTTATCTTCATTGAATGTCAATTTAATAAAGTCTTAAGATACTACAATTCTTAGCTATGTAAGATTAACGAAGTATATTTTTGCCTTCAAAATTTTTTGTTTTCCTCCTACGTAGGTACATATTTGATTAATATTATGAACAACGCAGACGAACTCGCGGGTATCAGTTAGTTATGAATATTATTGGCCCAATATTTATGTTATTTGAGCGTTCAAATTTAATCATCCAGCTGCTGAAAGGTTACCTTTCATTCTGGAAACAAAATTCAAAGTCAGTCCTTTTCAGTCCAGGCTATGAAAAGAAAAACTAAGTACACACTTCCATTGTATCAGACTCGTCGTCCCTAAGCTTAACGCGAAGCTCTTATCGGATTAAAGTCTTGCGAACGATAACCGATTCAAAAGTTCCAAAATCGCCGGCCGGAGCTTTCCTACTATGTATATTGTACTGTAACTCAATTCCCCAAACATGTTTTGAGCCTTTTGACTTAACAGAGATTTCATCTAGATTTCTACAGATGATACACTCGTCACAAATGCCCTTTGATGGCTTAAAGCGAAATATTTGGTGGTAACGTAATGGAAGAAACAAATTAATGTCTAATAATTTAATTAATTTGTTATTAATTTAATTATTATTCAGCCCAAGCTGTAGTGACAGGAGAAAATAATGACAATGTTGATAATTTTATTGTTGAAAGATAATTAGAATCGTAAAAACTAGTATATCTATATGTATGTATATCCGATGTGGTTAATGTTGTTAAGGAAATCGTCTTTTACTGCAGTTAAACCGAATGTTAATACTAATACAGTTATTAACAAACAGGCAAACAACGTAGTGTTTGCGGGTTTCCTGTATTCCATAACCGATGTTATCAACCGATGGTAGAAGGCTCTCGAACGTAAGCAATGCCTATGCGAACGGACGACCGTCAGTCCTATATAGTGATGGTTCAATTCGCACCGGTGCGAGAAAAGTACAAACGGATGAACAGAATAGATATACATCAAGTGTATCTTTAATTATGATATTTTTTGGAATTTGTACGTTAGGTGATACAACATCTGGATGCCGGCACACCGATTAGTAACAAACCGTTTTTATTGCATTTGTTAGTTGATTTTTACGTATTACATGTTTTGACTTCACGGCAGACAGCAATTTCTAAATTTATACAATCGTCCATCTGTCAGTGGTATGTACGTATGCCAACTACGAGAAGTTCTGAAAGCGAACACATTTCTCCAAAGATGTTTCCCGAGTGTAATTGTTAGGGAACTATGTCTCGCATTAATTTGTATCGCTCGCCAAAACTTCCACTTGTTTGTTTACTATGGCCGGCCGCATCGGATCGTCATTAGTTTTATTTGCTCTATGATCTGTTGAAAGAAGTGGACGATGCGTCCGCCGTGGAAAAGACTTCACATTTTCTTAATGTTTTACATTTTATGTTTGTTCTATTTTATCAACATTATCTCTCATTTTAACATTTATTCCAACTTTAGTTGAAGATGAATATATACTTCCACTCCCATCTCTTTTTTTCTATTATTAACAATTATTTCAATTTGTATTCATCTATTCAAATGATCGCTTTGATGCACTTTAGTTAATTTAAAAAATGTAACGTAACATTACGCCTGTAATCCCCGAAGGGGTTGGCAGAGAAGTGTAGTACACTTCCACGTTTCACCAGTTACGTTTAAGTCCCATAGAATAGGCAGTGAGCCTATTGCCATACACCGGGCATAATTGTAGACTCCGAGTCACTATTAGAAATTTTAAATTATAAAAATTCCATAGTACCCGACCCGGGATTTGAACCCAGGACCTCCCGACCGGCAGTCGCACTTGCAACCACTCGATCAACGAGGCAGACTTTAGTTAATTTACCCATTTAATAAACACAAGACAACTGACATAAAAATAACAAGCTCTCACATTGCTCAAAATTCACCATTGCCGATCTACCAAGTATTATCAAAACTTTCATAAAGCATTATATTCAAACGTTAGATTCGTTTCTGCGCGAGTATCTTTGTGTCTTGTTGCCTCTTTCTCATCTAGATGCTTTCTTCTCTCTTTTTAATCTGTTGAATTCTTCTTTATAGTTTCTTTGTCTGTCATAAAATGCTCGACGCCTACTTAAACCGCATTTTGAAAATAGCATCTGTTAGTAGTCTCGATGCGTCACATACATGTTTTCAAAACGAACGCCGTCTGTCAAGTCTAGGTTTTAATGTAAAACACATTGTTTTGAATTGTCTCATTTTTAATCATACCCAACAACGGTGACCTAATTTCTATTGTGATTCCACATTTGATTTAATACGTGTCTCTATTTTTGTATGTTCATCATCTTTTATATTCTTTTGCAATCGCTATAATTACGAAATACTGGTAATCACTCGTACTCGTACTCGTACTGGTAATTACTCGCATTTGATTAAATTTATCGTCTGCTAGCGATTTTTAATGATTTATTTCTTATTACGGTGTTTCAGGAGCGTACATTATACGCGTGATTTTTTTATAGCAAACGGTTGCTAAATGTTCTGAATGACTAAATGTTCAGAAAAGTGTGTTTTGTGCTATGTAGAAATAGATAAAGCGGGTTAGATAGATGTGTTTGGTTTGTAAGTTTGTTTATATGTGTATCCACCTTCAAATCCTTCGCCTTATTGATCTTTAATTGGACTAGTTTCACAATGAATTTAATATTTTAAATAAATGATGTATAAGCAAGCGTGTAGCATACTGACATATGTACATATTGCTTCAGTACTATGTTTCAGTATTATATCCTCTGGATAGTTTGTTAAAAGTGACAAATTTTGAAACCGTCTGAGCAACATGGTGATTTATGAATGGTTGCGGGTACCTCTTAATATGAGGCGGACTATACGTTGTCATGTTGTTTAAACAACGAAATAATTTATGGCGGCAAAAAGAAGTTAAATGGTCACAAAGCGAACTGTATAAACCTGTCCGCGCATGATGGATGTGGGGCGGGAGAGAGTACCCCATTATTTTATTAGTCATCGGGGACCAAGATTGTAAATAAGGGCGCGTTAGTCGCGGGAAGTCGGCCATTAGGAGCTTTAACGCCCCGAAAACACGACATCGCTCAAAGCGCCGCTAACGGATCATATCGAAAAATAAATAAAAACTGTACATGAAATGCAACTTTTTTTTTATGTGTAAATTATTAGATTACTGATCGTAAACACAATAAATATTAAATAGCGCCAGCAATTTTTTCATTTCTTTCGGAACTGGTATAGTGGTGTCTGTTTAGTAAAATAGTTCTGTAATAATAAAATTATAGGGCCTTGTAGGTGGTATTAATGAATTCGTTATCGTCGTCATCAAGCCTTTTATCGATCTACTGTTGATGACGGTGTGGCATTGTTTTCTGGATAGTAAGGGAGGGTCAAGGCGAAAGTCTGCTAAGTTGGCCAAGTCCACATCGACAGACTTCGCATATCTTGCAGAATATTATGAAGAAATTTAAGGTGTAGAGGGTTTTCTCACGATGTGTTTGCTCACCCTTATAGCAAGTGATATTTAAACATAAAATACTCTTTTTTCGCAAAAACGTGCGCACGAGAATAAAAATTGTATAATTCGTTCCGTATGTTCCAAAAGGTGACACTGACGCACAGACTAAATGAAAAAAAACGCGTTTTCTTTTTGTTGTTCTGCAAATGCCCACAAAAATTTTCATTCTATTCGTATGTATAAATTTAGTATAAAGTATTCATGGAGGAGATGTACACATTAACATTCCAAAAACTATAGGTATGCATAAAAAGCAAACGGCCATTTATGTAACGAGCGCGCGAAAATGGCAAACGGTGTCATATCCTCGCGTGGCGGCAAAAACAAGACACGCAGGAAATGAAACAAAGCCTCTTTTTGTACACGCTACGTATGAACGACGCTTGTGTCGTCAAACGTTATAGCTCCGGGCCGGTATCGATTCATTCAGAAATGTGCGCCAGACGAATCGGCTGACAAAAACCAGAGTTCACTCTTGTAATCCATTTCGCTGACATTTGACATTTAGTGAGTGTGGTACCCTCGGGGTACCCTCATTTTGTCTCCAGCGAGATTGTTTAACGATTCGGCACTAGGCTCTCGGGCTCGTATCAACCTGCGTCATTCGGAATTTTCTCCGATTTTCCAATGACAAAGGCGGATCATATTGTGATTGGGCTTTTCGCTGATATTTAACCTTTTAATTCCATGTTCTATGAGACCTAACCTTTTTGTCCGGGAAATTGTTATTAAGGCCATTCAGCTAGGATCCTAAATTTGGAATCAGATATTCTAGATGATTCCGCGACGAAAATGGAATGTGTACCACATATTTCATGTTAGTCCTCCAATCAATCCAGCCAACATCAAGTAATGTCATTATGACGTCAGTCGGATGTTGGTTCTTTCAGTTGGTTGCAATATATGTCGGATGGATGAATGATGTCCCTTTTCTTAACTACAGAAAAAAATATAAAAATGCACTTCCTAGACCTTTATTTCGTATTAATTGATATAGTTACTTCCCAATTATTATTAAATTACTTACTACAGATAATATGCGTACGTAAAGTGAATGATAATAAAGTATCTAAAGAATAAATCATATTAATCAAATCGTATTCATGCTGAGTAGGTTAGCCTACATCCTTTTGGTGGCTGTTGCGCTGACTTTTGACAAACCCTGGAACGTGAACAAGGTTCATCAACAAACTATGATTCCAATATTGCAGCAGCTTGTGAAAGTAAAATACGAAGAAATCGTTTTAAATAAGGTAGACATTAAACAACAATCACATACAAACGAAGATTATTACAAGTACACAATGTATATCATTAAACATCAATATCAATACTTGTAGCGATAAAACTCGTCTATGTTCTTCGGTAGCTCGCGTGTTCGTCTACCACCAAGTCGCCATAGAAATGTTTGTTATCAAAACATAAGTCGATAGAAATGTCACCTTAAATTGGGTAATTGGTTATATTGAAGCGAGCCGGGTCGCGGCGCGGCAGCCGGTAATGACTTACCGTAATGAGGGCGTGTTATACATATATATATATAAACTTATCTTTATATATATAAATAAACTTATATATATAAACTTTTATATATATATATAAATATAAGTTGATATATATATAAATATAAGTTTATGTATATTTATATATATATATATATATATATATATACATATATATATATATATATATATAAATATATATATATAAATGTATATATATATAAATATATATTTATATATATAT
>DWJK01006628.1:0-10347 GCA_018248815.1 Croniades pieria auraria | reverse complement strand
CTGGCAGTGGTTGGATGCGAAGAGCAGAAGATCGAGCTCAGTGGCGTGTCATTGGAGAGGCCTATGTCCAGCAGTGGCCGGGAGCAGGCTGATGATGATGATACACAGACGTCTTACAACTAAGCCTGCCTATAAGACACTAACAAATTGGACAAACGAAATGAGTAACCTGAGTTCCTAGTGTGGAGGATCCCCTGTCTCCGACAGCAGGATAGATGAGTGCCTCCTCATTCAACGTCTCCCCACCAGCTAGGCTCTGTTGTAGCACAAAGTTAGCCACGTTTGACATTGCGATAGTGCTGCCATCTATCGTGTACGTTTCGTTTAACATCCGTACTTATGACCATCTCCGCCAATCGTTTATCGTCCGTACTAATGACTATCTTTGATACGTTTAATGTCCATACTAATGACAGTCTCCGACATATGTATACATATATCTTTCTGCGATTTTAAATATTAAAATGACTACTTATGATTTATTTTTGGGTTGCCTGTATGGGTGCGTCTATTTATTAGAACCCACCATTGAAGGTACTACACAGTGGAACTCCTAAAATTTTCAAAGTATTCAACTAACTACATAATACATTATATTCTAAAACATACATAAGTCACAAGATGCTGCTGCCGCTCATAAACATCTACTAGTCTACACAACACAGGTCTGCGGGACTATATAGGACTGCTAGTGTCAATTACTCCAGATGGTATAAGTTGTTAAATTATGAGTGCATTGAAAGTTAGTTAGTATCTGTTTTGTTTTAGTTGGTCACAACCGCTTTGCGAACCTTGAGAACACGTACACCTGTAGTATACACGTGGATCACCAATGTCACCCTTCAGACCGAAAAACAAGTTCTTTTAATAACATTTGCTTACGTTAAGTGCTGCGATGATGGTGTCCATCACACCACAGATGTTTAAAGTATAATTCAATGTTCACTTAAAAAAAATAATTAAATAAATAAAGCAATAAACGGTTATCGATAAACAGCTTGTTACATTTCTTTGAAACCTTGAAACCAACGGACATCTTCGAGAAGTTTCTCAGGCTATCATTTCAATAGCGTACGTGATCGAACTAGCGAGTGTTATTAGAGCCGATAAAGTCTTTATTTCGATTCTGAGCGAGTGGGCCTTAATGAAAAGAAGTCAATTCATCGTGCCTTAATTAAAAAAACTTATCTCCGCCGATGGCGACACAAAGTCTGTTTTTCGGCCATTTTAAGTGCTTTCCATTACCAAGGGAATTTGTGTAGGTTTTTGTTTCGCTACAAAATCGTAAAGGAAATGAGTATTCGTTTTTGTATGCGGGATATCAAATACGATTGGGAATTGTAACTAGTTAAATAGTTACTAAGTGAGTTTAAAGCTAAATTACATACATATATGTATAGGTACATAGTGGTCTAAAACGTGATGTTTTTTTATTTCAAAATCAATAAAACACAGAAAAATGTCTAATTATCTGTACTCTTTCAAAGTCCTATTACCTCTTTTATTGTATGATTACACAAGATTTTATTAGATATAACACAACATATACACTGATTCTATATGTTGTGTTATATCTAATGAAATGTTATGTTATGTTGTGTTGTGTTATATCTAATGTACGTATGTATGTATGTAAATTTTCGTCGTTTTCCGAAATATAACTACTCCAAACACAATACCACTTACATAAAATAAATCCGTCCTTGTAACATTACGTCCTTTTTAAAACCTTTTAAATGTTTTTTATTTATTTAATAAATAGCGGTAAACTCTAGCTTTAAATATTTTTTTTTATTATTTAAATGTTTTTTATTTATTTAATAAATAGCTGTTACTTCATATGGATAGACGATAGTACCTGTCATCACATGGCCTAGCAGACTAGCAAAATACATTCGACAAACTTTTGATCACTATAGTCAATAGTACTTTGTCCTGATAATTATAATAATTTGTGATATATTTAAATAGTGGTAGCCTAGAAGTACAGAATTACGTCTCCCACTCCATGAATCCTGAGGACAAATCTTGGCGTCCTATACTCTACAAAAATTATGTGCATTAAAGATAAAATATCATTTGCCTTAACTGAAGGAAAACACGATATTAATCGTAGTCGTTCAAGTTAAGTCTTAGCTCAAAATGAATTGTTTTAAACGACATATTTCCAGTGAGTTACTATCTTTATTTATCCGGCTACACCCGCTATCCGGAACCTGTTTACGGTTATTTAACGTCGCTATTCTGACGTCATAAAACGTTGTCACAAGCCATGGACTCACAGCAAATCGTCTGAACGACTATAACATCAACTGCTCGGAAAAGCTCTCTTTACAAGGTCGAGGTAATTTTTATGACTGTCATTTTATAACATAAACGTGAAACTAAGTACCGTGCATATGTTATGGACAGAAAGATGCCGCTTCCTATTTTTCAGTAGCAACTGATGATCGCAAAATATTGTGCTGTGTAATTTCCAGGTTAATGATTATAAGGCGTTCCGTAGACGTTCCAGAAGTAGGTATTATAAACGGAATAGCACAAAAAACTTTCTGTGATGATCCAGATAGATACCTAATAGTTAATATCCATGTAAACGTAATAAAATATTTTGTGGGTTCAATTTACTCTCTAAATACTTTTATGTGTCTATTATGATTAAAAACCCAATGACGGGATCAAATTTAATACATGAAATTGCTTTTTCCCACATAGTTTTCCGGGATATAATTTTTACGCGTTTCTTTATAAGTGTACTGGTTTGGTGAATATATACAAAACAATATATACAACAAAGAGTATTGAAGAAAAAGTCGCAGAATTTTCAATGTAAATCTGTTGCGGAATGCGGACCATTTTGCCGCCATGACAGTTTTGTAATTAGGCGCCCAAAATGGCGGTAAAGATTCCCGCGCGCACGACATCGCTAGGTCGATGACTTGCGGAACTACGTTCCTTGGGATATTGGGACATATTTGCACATAGCTTGCATTCTTAGACGTTGAATTTAGTTAATTTTTTTTTCGGAAAATATACTGTTAGCGCTTAGTTGCATTGCGCTTGGTATGGAAGCAACATAGTAAACGGCATATTAGTTAAATAATAAACTAGTATCAAGTGTGTCATCAAAACACAGCCCCGGTTGTACTTACGAACGTAAATACTAAAAGAACCTTGAGGAAATTGGCTTTACTCGTGCAGAATCAAAGCAAAAACTTCTTCATTGCTATGAATACCCATCCGTCAGGGGGTAGCAACGAGCGTGGTTTGGAATCATCCTGCACTGTGCAGACACGCTATCCTCCTCGTCAGCTAAGTAAGAAAGTTCCTTCGTCAATGAAAAACCCACAGAATGTCAAATGCGAATTGACAAACCCACGACACTGGTTATGTAAATCCTTTTCAGCACGATAGTATATACATATATACATACATACCTACAACGCGGAAGTAAAGCAATATTATGGTTGTATCCGGCCAAATATTTACGTGCCAGTTTAGTTCAGCTTCTGTCTTGTATTTTGACAATTTAACCCTTTTATTCCAGCGGCTGCATAACGTGCATATTATTAGAGAATATGCAATCCATTTTTACTTAATAAAAATATAAAATAATACATACCATAGTCAGAAGACTTATGTCTAAATTTAATACGTATGCCTATCTTCAAAGAAATGTTTACCTTTATAAAAATATATTCCCGCTTTTACATCCAAATTGACACACTACTGTAGTCCTGGATTCTATATTATTATATTAACTAAAACTATTAACTAAAATTGGATAATAATCATATAATAATGGTATAAATTGGAAATGTAATAATTGAATCTTAATGTTGAGTAATAAATATAAATTGAATATGATTGTGTGTAATGTAAAATCTAATGTAATGTGTGTGTAATTAATAATTTATAAATTGTAATACTAACATAGGCTAAGTTATACTAACATACTGATATGAGAATGTAATGTTTTTCTTGAAATAAATGAATTATTATTATTATAAAATTCAATTATGTGTCAAGAACGTATCAAAAACTTCCGATATTAACAAATAATACCCACCATTATAACAAAATCTATCTTACTCATTTTTTCAAAATCCGTTCTGCATCCACTAACGTTCACGTTGTACACCTGCTTTGTCTTTTTTTCATCAGCCATTGTCTTTACATGTCTAAACCATCTAGACATGCAATCTATGAATTTTACGCCAATACTCTCTTTCATATAAAACATTCTCATTACCTCAGTATTACGTATAAAAATTAAAAATAACAAATTCCTTCAAGTTAAGTAGTTTTATTATAAATAAAAATACTTGGTCATGTTGCACATAATGTACCTACTAAAAGCTAAATAATCATTAGGTAGGTACTCGGTCCAGTCATCCACCGTCCTCCTCACCAATAAGGGGCGTCCACATGATTAAAAATGTACCAGCTTAACACAGGTACGTTTTTCGGGATGGCCCGACTGATTTCGGACCTGTACGAGGTTCTTCCTCATGAGCTCAGTAATAGTAAAAAAGGGTCGGGGTCTCGGCAAATATTACGTAATTTTTTTTTGCAAGAAACAGAATAAATTGCAAGAATTCTATTTAGCGATTTAAGTATTTTATTGTTTACTACTCACTATAATTATTGTAGTCTGCTTACTAACGTAAATTATTATTTTTTTCTTCTTACAATAAATCCGATAGATTTACGAGATATGTACATGCATTTCGACAAATCTCATGTGAGTTTAGAGGGTGGGGGAGGAGGGTTGAGCAAAATGTCACGAAATCTCACCAGTGCGGCGGGAGGTTGTCGGTAGACAACTCATATATACAAAAAATGTGTGAGTGTAAGTCCGTCACTATTATCGTACGATATCAACGGACAATCATTCAAGCATTTACTCATGTCACGCTATGCCTCACTATACAAAACAGTGGGCCATAGCGTGACAAGTCTAACAATAAAACAATTTTAGAGCGTTTCTTTTTATTACTTGCTAGACTAGCGTCTGGTCGCGATCTTGGCTGATGGTAAGCGCAAACGCATCCAAAGATATTTTACTTTACACTACCTCATACACACCAGTTTGTTGTATATGATATTTATGATATAATTTATGTACGGAAATATAAAAAATATTGAAAACAAAAATATACTTTGCTAATCTTAAAATATAGCTAAAAACTGTAGTTTTTAAAACTTTCATAACTGTACTTTAAAATACTTAAGATGTATTAATCTTTATTTTTTTTTAAATAAAAATACTATTAATAATAACATAAGATTTATATAAGTAACGTAATAACACGCGGAAAAACTGTGCGAATCTAACAGCTTTCTTCTTTTTCGTGACTAATTTCCTCAGTGCAGAGAATCCTGTAGCTCCCTCTTAACGGTATTTCGCCAATCCATTCTATCTTCAACGACGTGTAGAGAATCTTCATGTGGTGTTTCGAGTATCTCCCTCACTTGGTCAGTACGTCATCTAGGGTTCGGACTTTAAGATCTTTTCCCTGCTACTTCGCCACCAATAACTTAAGAGTCGCTAAAAAAGACCACTCATATGAATAAACTAAATATCCTAAAATAGCCTGCATATCAAAATAAGAAGTGAGGGTGCCTCACAAAAATGTTATAAACCGTATCACGCCTGTAATCCCCGAAGGGATACGCAGAGAAGTATAGTAGTACACTCCCATGTTTCACCAGTTACGTTTACGTCCCATGGAATAGGTGGTGCGCCTATGGCCATACACTGGGCACAGACCAGACTCCAAGTCACTACTAGAAATTCTAAATTAGAAAAATCCAATAGTACCCGACCCGGGATTCAAAACCAGGACCACCCCGTTCGGCAGTCGCGCATGCAACCAATCGGCCAACGAGGCAGTCACATTATAGTAAAGCGAGAATTGTTAAAACCCATAATGTATCAGCCTATTGATGAGTAAAGGTGTTTCCTAATAAATGTCATTGTGGCCTTGTATTCAACATGCCCTAGTCAGCTGATCGCTCAGCCTTCACAGGCACAGATAAACATACTTGGCATTGTGGCCCTTTGAATAGGATCAATCTCCTACAACGATTCTTTCAAAGGAGCTGCAAAGAAAAATATATTCAATTTTATTTAAAAGTTCGTCTGTTTGGCATTTCTGATTATTGATGTCTTAAGGAGCAATAAATAAAAGCACGGTTTTTTGTTAATTAGTAACTATTATTTATACAAAAATAATTTTTTACATGATGTATACATGTATTAATATTAATAATGATATATGAATTAATATTTCAATTATTTTTTGTTTTTAATTTTCTTTCCAAATTTAGATTGTTTATTCCTATTAGGGTCTATATTCTCTTTGTCTGAAGAATCACTACTGTTGGGTGTATGGCCTCTCATTATTTGCTTTGATCTATGATGGTAATCTGTTTCTGATAATGCCTTAAGTATTCCATGTTGTCTGTAAATGAACGATTTAAAAAATTAATACTTTTAATATTAAATTTTGTATTTACCTAGACTATCGTCTAATAGTTATGTTAGCATAAAATGCACAATAAATTCGTCATTTGAACTAGTACTACAGATTTTTATATATTCATAGTTACTCATAAATTATATAGTCAATGTGCTTAGATGTTACTTCATAGTAACATCTGTTAACTTGTACTATATTTAGCACAAGTTTTGTTCAATTTCTTCGTGATGTTTTATAAACAAAAGTTCCTGTAAATGTTTTGAATCTCTAAAAACAAGCAACATCTATTAGACAAATTTTTGCAAAACTAAGTGACAAACTAACACATTTTCAGGTGCGCTGGTCCTATGAACATCTGCTATAACCTCATGAATGTTGTCATGGCTACTATTGCTGTCTGTGTCTGAATCTTCGATTATTACATTTTTGGATTGTTTTGTAGAATCATCACAGACATTTTGTTTAATGGTGTCCTTGTCACAATAGCTCTGTGATTTGTGTTCAGTACTTTTATCAGTAGTAAATACATCTAAACTCTGAATAGCAACATTAGGCTTCATTGTTTTGGTTGGTATAAATTCATCAATCAACATATTTTTTCTTTTCTGTTTAATAGGATTTTCACCAGCACTAAAATATTTATGTTCAGTTGGCTCCATGGGTTCATCAGTTTGTATTGCAATGGTACTCTTATTTAATATTTCACTATTGTTCTGTGCACAGTGCATCAGTTTTATAGTTGTAACAAATGCAGAATTGTTGATTGTTATTGAGACATCATTGCTTCCATCTATGTTTGAGTGAGAACTGCTTTTTCTGTTAGTATATTGATTACATAGATTGCATGACTCAAAAAGACCAGCTTTCCTTAGAAATAACACTGGTTTCGTTACCTGTAAGCCAATTTTATCAGCATCATTTAAATGATCTACTCTATTTAAAGAAGAGTCATTGTTGATGTAGTCCAAATGGTGCTCAACATCACTGCTCTGTTCTTGTTCTGCTCTCTTTAACACAGTTAACCAAGCTAAGTGGTCTTTATCAATTTGAGTATCATCCAACATGATGGGGCTGTCATCTATCACTATACCACTTTCTTCCTTGTTACTTTTTTGTTTCATAAGACATTCTCCTGAGGTTTCCACTACAATACTCTTCTCCTGCTTTTTTAGGTCATCATATTTTAAATTAGTTTTCATGAAACCTTTCGTAAATGGCGCTTTTTTTGATTTGATGTTTGACTTTTTCCTGCGTGTTGATTTTTTGGATTTTATTTCAGTATTCACTGTATTAAATGTAGGTACATTTTTAGTCCCTTTGTGACTTAATGCCTGAGAATTTATGTTAATGTTTCCAAGTGGTTTCCGAGGAAGACTTTGAGGTACATCTTCATGTTCTTTAAGCCAATTTTGTACATACTGAAAAGATTTCTTCATCTTTACTGTCTCGGAACTTGTACTATGTTCCCCGAGAAAAATTGTAGTATCAATATTTTCCTTATTGCTTTTTGAAACATTTAAACTTTTCCTTTTATTAAAATATGGACAAGGAGCTTGTATACATTCTGGAAACACTTGTTTTTCTAATTTCAAATGGTCTGAAATCTTTTGCCGTTGGTACACTGAAAGTAAAAGATAAATGAGGAATATGTGATACAACAGGCAGATACACATTCATACACTATCAATAGGTTTTCGTTCTGTACTTACCATTGACTTTAAATGTATCATGAAAAGTGGTCAGCAGGGTAGAAGTATGGTTTAGTCGGTCTGTTTGGGGTTTGTCCAGTACATATGAATCACTTGATGAAGTAACACAAAATACACATTCTCCTGCTTTTTCTGCGCATCCTTCACACATAGAATGGCCACATTGAAATCGCATACACTGGCCAAATAATTTACCACTGAAATATGCAAAAACAATATTGTTCATTAAAGAAAGATAATATTTAGTTAATACAGACAAAGCAACTATTTCGACGTATATTCCAATAGTTCCGAGAATTTTAGAGGGAAAATTAAGTAGAAGAGTTCAAACTTTTTATACCTAATATTTAAGACTCACCATGTAGGACATTGAGAATTATCACAAATACTTTTTACGCACTCGGACACTTTACTTGCATTGAAACTAAGCATATCACAATTATATCCTTATGATGAGCTTCAATTGTTGGCACAAACCAAGCTTAAAATTAATCATTCAATTCATCAATCATTTGTTATTCCAATAGTGGATATCACAATCACATCCTTATAATGAACTGCAATCGTTGGTACAAACTACAAACCAAACAAAATTAATCATGGGTCCTACACATAATATACGTCAGCAGAACATTTTTTGTCACTTTTTTGACATTTGACTAATCTGTCATTTTTTGACATTTGCCAAAATTGACTGCCTGTAAATACCGTCATTTTAGCTTATAACTTATTAAACTTTTAAACATAATCGTAATATATCGTTCGTGTATATATTGATCGTGTACCATTGCGTACGAGGCGACAAACATGTTTAGAATAATTCAAAATATTCCCGATTACAGAAATTTTTTAACAAATTAATCCAAACACATCAAGTGCGTATCAGTTGCATATACGTTATGCTATATCAAATGCGCGACGTTTAATAAAATTCCCGAAGGTAAAATGAATCCTACAAGTATACTTATTTTACTTTTAGTTTTATATAGCAGTACCGACACGCATCGGCTTCGCAAGGGTGCAAGAAAGAAAATATCACTCCATAAAATTAGGTTGAGTCAACTTTCATTAAAGGGTAAATCACAATTTCAAAATGTGCCGATAGTGTTTTTTTTTTAAATAATTAGTAAATTGTTTATAATATTACCACTTAAACTAATAATAATAATATTATTATTACCACTTAAACATTGTCTAACGATTTAAATTTTCTGAAACATTTAAAATCCGCTATATCTTTGGAATTAAATATCTGAATTCTATAATTTAAAAATATACTCATACTAAAGTATCCTTGAATACGAGGTAATTTATTTTTAATAAGGATTAATAACAAAGTGCAAATAAAGGGCCGTTTCTAGTGATCATATTTTAATCCAGTTTTTAAAATTTTAAATGAATGTTATTATAACATAACTGTAATAGTTAGACACATATGGTGCCGCGACACTTTTTGTATAATAACTGTAGTATTTTATTTTGTTTTATCACTTAAAGTTTTAGCAATACGCGCAATGCAAGGAATTTTATATTTACATTTTGGGTTATATTGAACCGCCAATGTTCATTTCCTTTAGACTGATAAAAACGTCGTTACCTCGCAATCAAAGATTGATTCACTCTGTTCAATAACTAATTAATATCCAACTAAACAAGGCTTTTCAAGTGATCTATACACTATACTCCCTTTTACAAGTACAATCTTACTCAACGTTAGTGTCACAAATGGTTTATATTTATACTTATTGTTAAATCTGCAGACATACTTCTGGAGCGACCTATTTGTTCTCTTATAGATCTATGTAATTACTCGCAAGAGTTAAAAGAACTACTGAGACTATTAACCTATCAAAAAAGGTTAGATACGCCCTAATATACACGACTCCATGCACGACTAGTTCCTGGGCATCCTCGCAAGAACCCAGGGTCTTATGTATTCAATCTCCAAACTATCTGATCTATTATACATTCCCTCATAAGGAAGCGTAACAAAAACGTAACATCACGCCTGTAATCCCGAGAGGTAGGCAGAGGAGTGTAGTACACTCCCACGTTTCACCAGTTACGTTTACGTCCCATGGAATAGGTAGTCAGCCTATTGCCATATACCGGGCACAGTTCCAGACTCCGAGTCACTACTAGAAATTCTAAAT
>DWJK01006627.1:0-10350 GCA_018248815.1 Croniades pieria auraria | reverse complement strand
TGGCCTTAACCCTCTCAATATGAGAGGAAACCCATATTCCAACAGTGGAATAACAAATGGGTGGATTATGATGATGATGATGATAAATAAAAACAATGCTTATAGGAAAGTCGATTTTGAGCAACCTAACATAAAAGAATGTTTTCCCAATTGGCCGTGGGATGAAGTTGAAGATCCAGAATTACCTAAAGCCGGAACCAAACGGTTCGTCCGGAAGCATAAGAAGGAAGTAAGTATTTGTTCGATATCAGAAATGCAATTTTGCTAAATCAATTATAACATAACAATACTTGAATGTATGAAGAAAGCACAAAAAATTCGCGGAATAGGGAGGAAGTAAAGAAAAAAGCTGGTGTCATATTTACTTTTCAATATATTTTTCTGATTCATTCAGTCATTGAATAAGAAAGATATATTGAAATGTAAACATGACATTTTTGCTTTTAAGTATTAATTCATTGCTAATACAGACAGATCGGATGTATGAATTAATTTGGTTATTACTTCAAAAATTTTTTTTTTTTTGCAAAACAAGCTAAAAGTGCAGACTAGTTCCACGTCATAGCATTTTTGACGCAGTTATTTGTTGCTTTTTAAACAAATAATGGTGGCAGTTGGTCACGTTTGGGCTGTGCGGTGGGTGGTTTGACATTAAGAAGCCACAAGTGCTGCAACACGATCTAATGCACAGGTCCATTGTATAAAAGCAGCACGCCTATATTTTGTGATTTTTTCTCTCTTTTCTCATTTAAAACTTATTTTATTCCCTTCAAAATGCTGGCGTGATACATGAAAAAGTCGTTTTTTTTTTTAAATTAATGAGTAGAAGACCTTCTATACCACAAACAAACGGTCATCATATCTTAATCTGCCTATTGTGACGCCTTTAACTTATTAGGCTGTGAGGTATCCTTTAATGCCAATGAATTCAGGTTCAAAACGATTTACCCAAGTTTCTTCACTCTTATCAGTCTGCCTCAATATTTCATGCTTTGTTGTCTTTGCAGAGGTCCAAAACTCGCGCAAATCGTCATGTTTGACAGTTGTTGAAACATTTTCGCTAACCCTCTTGAGGTGGCTTTTGATATGTCAAGATGATTACGGAGAATTTTCAAAATGGTTGTAACAAACACCCAAATTGTCTGTGAGCTGCTTTTTATTTAACCGGCCATCTTGCAATAGAAACTTTTCCACTTGAACGTTTTTCGAAGGGTGCTTCGATTGCCCATTCTTGTCAGAAACTAGATGACAACATGAAATTCAATATTCTTAGCAATGGTTCCTTTAGAGGATGTTCCTTGATCGCTAATCATTGAGAAGTTAATGACAATTGTATTCAAACTTAGGGACTAAAGAAATGACTTACCCCCTCCCCACTTTATCCTCTCCGTTTCGCGAACATTCTGACTCCTTTTTGCTGAAAGTGAGATTTATTTTAAGTGCAAATGACAATTTATTGAACTTTTTTTAGTTTCCAGCATATCTCAACGCTCCTAAAGGCTGGACGAATGCTTCAAAAGATTGGCCGGGCGATCAACTTTTTATACTTCATATTATTAAATCAAAACCAGCTTTCTCCAGACCGACAGAACCCCGCGAAAGCGCACTTTACGATTTACTCAAGAGGGACGAAGGCTACGGCTTCTTGACTATGCAGCCTTTGCCCAAGTTATGCAATTTTCCAATGTTTCTGACTGTTGGCGAAGTGGCGACAACAATAGAACTCAACCATGCCGTGATTCCTATAACCAAGGACGTGTTCGACTTGGTTAAGAGGTAAGTAGAAAAATGCACATAAACACAAAATACATTATATGGAATATTATTTAAATTATTGTTGAATATCAGCGATGGGTCTAACATTTGAACCGAAATGTCACAGTTCTATTACTGAGCATAAATAACTAGCGAAACCTTTATGCACAGTCAAATTCCTACTCGACATTCCTATACTGATCATCGACACTTGCTGGTGTATTTACCAGAATCTTAGCTGAAGGTAGACCGTTATATTAGAAAATTGATATATTTCCAAGGTGCACTTAATTGTCCCCTGTCAAAATGTTCATTTGTAGATTCCATTACTTCGTATTCGACCAAGTGTTGGGGGTTGCGAAGAAGTTCGTAGTGTTCGACGGAACCGTCAACGGGCTGTACGTGGTGCCCGTGGTGTTCAACGGCAGCTACGACATAGACTGGCAGACCATTCAAAGATACGAGGAGATCAGAGGGTCGCAAATGCCGTCGGCGGAAGAGAGGGTATTTTTTTTTTAAATTCATAATTGGCCAATTATATTAAAAAGAGGTTTAGAAGTCTGAGAAACCGGTGTGCATCATGTATGAAGAATGTGATGAATGTGGAAGAACCGCACCTAGCATTATATATGTATATAATAACATATACCCGCTCGGTATATATAAACTAAATGATTGGGCCCCTAGAAAATAATTGATCCTTAAAGTAGGTAGTAGATAAAAGACAGTACGAGAAGTTATATATTAAATTATTAGTAAACCGTTACATGTATAATATAAATACCTTTATTTCATGTAATGTAAGCTTTAAATCTTCAGATGGGTCTACAGTGCTGAGTTGATATTATAATAAACACTAATGGACAACCCCTTTTCCAAATGTCTACTGGAAGACTTGTTTAGAAATAAATATCAACTTTATACAGATCTCACTGCTTACAATTTCTTTTTTATTTATGTACATATGCATAAATTAAAAATATTGGTAGTTTTAATGTATCATATGTTTTTGTTTGTGTTGTAGGAACGAATTTCCCTGAACGTCACACAAGAGAACTATAAATATAGCGTCGTGACGCCGTGGTACAGAGGGGGCATTCTCAGTGATAGGTATGGTTGTTTTAATTTTCAATGTATATAAATAAGCAGAAGCAGTGATAGCCTAGTGGTTAAGTATTCAGCCTCTCCGGGGGTGTTGGGTTCAAATTCATGGCGCGCACCTCTTTACAAAGTGCTTTTTAAGTTTAAATATCACTTTCTAACGGTGAAGCAAAACATCGTGAGGAAACCTACATACCTTAGAATTTATATTAAAAAAATTCAGGTCTGTGAAGTGTGCCAACTCGCACTTGACCCAGTGTGGTAGACTATGGCCTTAACCCTTTCAATATGAGAGGAGATGCATATTCCAACAGTGGAATGACAAATGGGCCGATCTTCAATAATTCACAAATTCATCTGACGTCAACGTGGGCTTAAAAAGGGCCTGTGTTGTGATAACCAGATTGCCAATCAAAATTTATATAGATTTTACACAAACGTGTTCATTGCACAAATATTGGCTTGGGTGGGAAGCGAATCCACGACCCTCGGCTTCGCAGTCAGCTTCACTAACCACTGGAGCAAAGTGTCAGTCAACAATAGGGAAATTTAATGTATTCACGTTGCAGATATATCGTATCGAACGTGCTGGAGTACATGACGCCACTGTCGCACTTCAGTGACGCTTTCCCCACCTTCGAGATGTACTACGAGAACAAGTACAATGTTGAAATTCTGGGCAGCAAGCAGCAGCCGCTACTTGAGGTGATGTTTCTATATATTTGTTTGACATTTCGGACTTGACTCACAACTTTTTAAACATTCATTTCCAATATGGGGACTTTTTAAGTAAAAAAAGAAAAAACTAGAATATATATTTAAAAAGTCCCCAATATGGGGACTTTTTATGTATATATTCTCAAAAAGGGGACTTTTCCATGTACATTTTCAATATGTTTTACCGCACAATATTTGCCGGCTTGTATTTTACTCTATTTCTGGTATATAAGCCATATCGGTTGACATAAATGAAATTCGAGCTAACCAATCGGTGTTTACACAAATTTAACTTGCGAATCTCCATTAAATATCATTCTTTGATTTATTGGGAGAACAATTTCCCTATAAAATAATTTTGGTACGTCGCAGGTGCAAAATATAAGCACTCGGATGAACTGTCTGATGCCTCGGGCGGCCACCATCAAGGCGCTCTCGGACAAGCACAAGAAGCTGATATCAGTGGCCATCGGCGACAACCGGCCCAAGGGGTTCGCGGAGATCTTCGTGCCGGAGTTCTGCATCCAGCAGGAGTACCCCGGCGTGCTTTGGTACAAGGCCATGATGCTGCCCAGCATCGTGCACAGGTACTACCGACTATTATTGTTATTATGTCATCGCGCAAGGTCTCTTATGTTGGAGGCAGATAGCACCATGTGTCAAATATATCTATCGTTGCAGACCTATCGTGCTTCGCCACGACTGTTTCACATTTACACGCCGGTGTCAGAGATAGTGGTCTCAACTATGGTCATTGAAATTTGACGGGATTTTTATGATTTGCAAGTTACCGTTTATTTTTTGACAAAACCATCCGAATATTTTCATATTGAGAAACGTCATCATGCTCCTAAAATGGTTTCGTAATAGGACCCTTTTAAAATTTCCATCTTTTTTTTTCTAGAGTAACATATTTACTGGTCGCTGAAGAACTGCGTTCAAAAATCGCCAAGGAAACAGCGTATGGTCTACCTGTGTTACCGAAAGGTTAGTTCTAGATCTTGACACTGTGATTTACTCACTTGTGGGCCTGAGAACACGTATTTTATTTATATAAGCATTACTTTTACTACAATTATTATTAACAAAATCGATCCATATAAAATCCATATGACTATAACTCACAGTCAATAACTAGGGAGCTCATTGCGAGGACGTAATAGCGAGGTACTAACTCATCATATTTTAAAACTTATTTTAGTATGAAAACATCCTACGTTCGTAACGTTACCTGTGTTGCTGTCCATACTGTAGGTATTGTTAGGCGGAGTTTGGTAGAGGGAGGGGAGGTGCCAAGTGCCAAGTTGATGTCTGCGTGTTGCAAATTTAATTTGACTCGATCCACTAGATAATTATAATATTTGATTATGTGTATACCGGTTTAACTCAGGTAAATTTTTCGGCATGGCCCGTTTAGTTTCGGACCTATACGAGGTCCTTCATCATGAGCTCCCATCGCTTGCAGCGAGGTCGCCGTGCGAAGACTGATGATGAAAGACCTCGTGTACGTCCGAAACTAATCTGATCATCCCGAAAAACGTATGTACGTGAGTTAAATCGGTACATACATATCATGTCTATAAACACTAACGAGACATTTAATAGTAGATTTATTAGACTCGCGTTTATTATTTCTATATTTAAACCTATCACACATTTATAATATTTTTTTCAGTACAATACATTACTTACTTGTTGTCATGATTTCAAACGTTCAGGTGAAGAATGGCTGCCGATTGAAGTGAATCTGCCAATAGCCACGAATTCATTGCTAGCGCAAGTCGTTAATCCATCGTTTATAGACACCGTTGATAGGTATGTATACATCTTTCTCCATAATCATCATCTTCATCATCATTATTATCATTGTTATCATCTCTATCGTCATTATTATCATCATCATCATCATCTTTATTGACTGCCTCGTTGGTCTAGTGGTTGCAAGCGCGACTGCCGATCGAGAGGTCCTGGGTTCAAATTCCGGGTCGGGCACTATGGGAATTTTCTAATTTATAATTTCTAGTAGTGACTCGGAGTCTGGATCAGTGCTCGGTGTATGGCAATAGGCTCACCACCTATTCCATGGGACTTAAACGTAATTGGTGAAAAGTGGGAGTGTACAACACTCTATTGCCTACCCCTTTGGGGATTACAGGCGTAATGTTATCTTTTTTTTTGAAATAGATGAAGTCGTCGTACTTATCATAACAAACTTTGTACAGTTTCTACAATCTACTACCCAATTCATGTAAAGAACATTATATAATTTAAGAGGAATCTAAAATGTGTAAGTACTGATATAAAATATCTATATGTATCTGATCTAATATATCTATCTGTTCTGAGCATATTTTGACCAGCATCATGATAATTAAGAAGGCAACATGAAACCAATTGATATTATCTTCAATAAATGTAAAGTATACTTTATTGTAGCTTATATGCTACATTCCAATAACACTTCAATATTAGGTATTTCTTACCTATACATCAGTCTTGCTTTATTCAGTTCCGAAAGTGTTTGAATAAATAGTGGCGGTTCCACAGTCTGAACTACTACTTGATCTTGCAACAGTCCAAGTATAAATGGTTCATCCCACACTAGAATAAGAGTATCCATAATTTTGTGATTAAACTCATGATGTTAATTAAATAATTGAGAAAAATGTCCTAAGGTGACTCATTAGATATTGTAATTAGTCAACACCTTCTGAGAAAATTAAAATAGCATTTAATTTATTTGTGCTCTTTATACAACAATATTGTTAACACATTTGTATTTGATCAACCACAATCATCACCATCATCATTAACCTGTATAATTCCACTGCTGGGCACAGGCCTCCCTTGAAGGATTTTTACCCATGATCTCATCACTGAGCAATCAGATGGTCACCAGCACCTCAGCTGCTGTACAGTAAGGTACACAATAGGCAAGTAATAATGGCTTGGGCTCATGAGATAGTTCTTGGAAACCATTACACTCCTTATTTCTTTGCACTAAATGTTATTAATATCATTTGTTTAAGTTCAAAACACTAAACAAATTACACCACCATCGAGTCGTCATCGTCGTCGTCATCAGGCTATGTCTGTCCACTGCTGGACCTATGTCCAGCAGTGGACAGACATAGGCTGATGCCATGTCATACCATATGCTGCTCAGCCCAGGCCTATGCCTGGGCTGAGCAGCATTTGGTAAACTACGTGGAGTCTTCTCGTCATCCATACCGCAGAGCTTGAAAACTAAAGTTTTCAAACAGTGCCTCCTACCAGTCATGACATACGGAGCTAAAACGTGAACACTCACGGTGCGCTTAGTCCACCAGTTTAAAGTCGCTCAGCGAGATATGGAGCGAGCTATGCTCGGAGTATCTCTGAAGGATAGTATCAGAAACGATACTATCCGACAGAGAACCAATGTCACCGATATAGCTCAAAGGATTAGCTCGCTGAAGTGGCAATGGGCTGTGCATATCTGCCGAAGAACCGACAACCGGTGGAGTAGGCGTATTCTAGAGTAGAGACCGCGGTTCGGCAAACGTAGTATAGGACGCCCAACGGCCCGGTGGGATAACGTTCTGCGAAAGGCTGCAGGCAAATGCTGGATGCGACAAGCCGAGGACAGGGCGCGATGGCGCTCATCTCGGGAGGCCTATGTCCAACAGTGGACCGAAATAGGCTGATGACCAATAATAACAAAAATAATTATTGGTTTTAATGGTTAAGATATGGAACATGATTTATCACGGGAAAATGATTAATCACAGGTGTATCATTCGTTGAGCAGAATAACAATTATTTTTAAATATAAACTAAAAATCATATTATATTAGCAAACATTATTTTATCATTACCTCATTTATATTTATTTCACTTCGTGATTAATTCAATCGAATCTTAAAACCGGCTGCGTCAATTTAATTATTCCGATTGGATGCGAGACCTGTATTTAAAACTGTATATTTTCAGCCTGAAAATGTTACGGATATCGAACACGTTGACGTACTGAAAGTGGATTTTGGCGGCGAAAGTTGTATCGAAACTCCGTAAAAAATACAAAATGTCACCTCAAATATACACGGACGGCTCACCGTAGTGTTTGAAATCGCACGTACGTGTTTTGTCTCGTTTATATATATTTGCGTATTGTCACGTCTTTTTCCCATAAAGGTATTGTTAATGTCCTGTAAAACTTTTTTCGCGTGTTCTACATGCATTAAAGTCGCCATACAAGTCTGCCACGTGAATGGAGTACATACATATGTTTACGTGTCTCACCTGTTCATTTTATTATGTTGTTCTATCAATTCTCAGAGCATTCGAGATCATTGAATACTTAGAACGAAGCATTCGTAAGCAAAAACACACTGTTCGTATGAATAGTTGCTTCATGATTTATGCCTGAAAATAGTAGTGAATATAGAAGAGGCATGTCAGTTCTGTAATGGTATAGAATTTAACACTCGTTGCTCTCTGGTTACCCCATAAGGCACCTTACGTAACTATGTAAAAATAAAATGGGATTTGTGTGTGTGTGACGCAGCATGTATTAAAGTGATTGCTGCAGATTTCGTCATCAAATTGGTATGACCCATTCAGTTTTAATAAACAAACATTGTACGTACATATGTATGTAGTATATTTTCGTCGGGCTGAGGCGGTCCGAATCGATAATTTAGGAATAACCCTTTGATAAATCTTGACACCTTATCCGACCTACTCGTAGATTGGAAACAATCCACAAAATTTAATATAAATCCTGCGGGAACCGGCTTGTGAAGCCTTGTCGTAGATTAAATAGGTTATGAACGCTGACGCGCGCGGTCGTCTTATAATTGTACCCTAAAATTATTTTCTTCTGTGTATATTGTATATTATATTATAAGTTGGTTAAAATCCCGGGTCGAGTACTATCGGGATTTTTCTAACTTAGATTTTCTAGTATAAATTTCTAGTAGTGGCACGGAGTCTGGATTGATGATGATACCTTAAAAGGTTTATAAAATACTATCCCAAGACAAAAACACTCCTATGGTTGTTTTTGTAAAAGCTCTGATATTGTCGCTACCGCAACGCCTATCTCTAAAGCCACAGTTTATTTTACTTTCTCGTTCTCAACCAACGAGGAAGAATCCCCTCTAACGTTTGTCGTCCAAGCATTTCTTGTCTGCGGAATGTGTGAAACAAAGTAGTAAATTTTACCAGCACGTGCGCTCGCCAAGTGCAAAGATTTATCCGAGAATACCTAAACTGTAACACTTGACTTTCCATTTTCTACGTTGCAGCCCTCACTTCTGATCTCCGGTCGATAAATGAGCCAAGTCGGCCTTATCTCCCTTAAGTGGCTGTCTTTGTTATACTGTTTGCATTTCTCAACTGCTTTTCTCAATTTACTGTCTCATTCTGTAGAATAAATAAAAACAATACGTTGACTGATTTCGTAAACTCGAAGGATTTGAACGTATGAAATTAATGAATTAGTTTTCGAACTTCTTTTGTTCCAAGAAAGATGTATTTGTTTCCATCAATTGAGTCACATAACATCAAAGGCGGAAAAGTCACATTTAGTTGAAATTGAACTAATTACGACATTTTATTAATTTGTGAAAATAGTTTCTGTAGAATAATATATGTATTAGGTAATAGACACGGCAGTTTCGCACAAAAAGCAATATTAAATATATCATATGTAGTCATTTATATAAACGGTTTAAATTGCTAAAATTTTTGTTAATATGTACTTTAAAAATGTCCTTAGCATATTATACATGTTTCTCTTAATATAATAATTTGTCGTTTTTTTACTAAAGCTAATATAGTGGACAATGCCACGTTATTAAATCACTCATATTGTCAGTGTCAGGTGATATGTCATAGTGAATTAAATGAGATTAATTCCTTGCATAGAATACAAAATACAAACACAAATAAAAATCCTCATTTTTACTGTCTTTTTTCACACCCGAGAATACTAGCTTCTTGGCAGAGCGAAACTTTACTGGATAATGCGCAAAGAGTTTCTTCGTCTTTGTCTCTACAGACGGGCTTGGTTCCCCTCCTTCTTTTCATTTTCCATGAACATTCTTTCCTTTTCTAAGCTTTGAAACTGTACTAACTAACAATAATTCTATCTTATCATGAAGAACTTTTAAGTATTTTACCTTAGAATTTTAATTGAATTCCTAATGACTTTTGTATATCACATTTAATATTAAATGTGTTACGTTGTGTAGATTAGAACTACGAAGTAATAAGCCTCCACTTCTCAAGGAGTCTGGCGTGATGCTAAGATGACAATAATAATTTGAATTGCTTTTGAAAACCTTTTAAAAGTCTTGTTTATTTTTATATATTATAGAGTAAGGAAACGCAGACGTGTCCTAAGAGGAGCACCCCATGCCTAAGAAGAGACTGGTCACCCTCGTTATTTTTTTTTTTTAATCTTAGATTATACACGTCCGGGAACATAAACGTTGTTGCATAATACACTAATTTTGCTTCCTTGCGCGTGTATCAAATATTAACATAAAATGTACTTAAATGTTAGCATTTGTCTTTCACTTTCTATTTCAACTAGATTGCGACCCGCTGTCCTGGGGGATCTTCGCTCGATATAATTATGAGGGAACTCACTGTCCCCTGGCTTTGTCTCCATTAAATGGCGCGTCAGCTGATTGTTTTGCCAGCTCGTCTTTTCTTCTCGTTTCTTGGATTCCTTTGTTTCGACGGTTCGTTTTATATTAAAAAATACGTAATTGAGGGTAAGGGGTTTTG
>DWJK01006626.1:0-10351 GCA_018248815.1 Croniades pieria auraria | reverse complement strand
ATTCTAAGGTGTGCAGGTTTCCTCAGGATGTTTTCCTTCACCGTTAGCAAGTGATATTTAAATTTAAAACGCACTTTAGTAAAGAGGTGCGCGCTATGGATTCGAACCCAGCACCCCGGAGTGAGAGGCTGAATTCTTAACCACTAGGCTATCACTAGCTCAATTTTATTTATATTCCATTGCAATTCTATCATCAATTACTAATCTAGTATTACCTACATAGCGCGCAATGTACATACAAAGTAGAACTTTACAATTAACCCATTTTTTTCCTACGCTTTAGTACAGATAGAACAATAGTATTTATCAAGATTTACCACTCAAATAATACCATTTTTCAATTACGACTAGGCAACACTAATAATAAAAATATGGCAACAAGACAAATTGTCTTACAATGTCCACAATAACGGCATTCTCGAATTGTTTAATGACGGCACTGAATACCATCTGTTGTTATTGTTGATTTTAAATTGTTATTGTCGTAACAATAATATCGTGTTTATTGTTAATATACAATAAAAATCACATGATGTTTTTCGGAACAAAATGACGTCATTATACACGTATATAAATAAACTTAAACATTACACAAATGCAAAAAACCGCAAAAAATGCATGATGTAAATATATTATATGAATGGTATATACTTGAAAGTGAGTTACATAGTAAGTTGTCGCGTACGCCTAAAGACAGAGACAAACAAAAACCTAATGAAATATATCAGTCAATTATGTGCTCAACCGGGGATCGAAACTGGAATCCTTAAGCACATAGACCAGGGTAGTGACTCGTCCAAAATTTATTCCTATTTAAGTTTTATAAGGCTATGAGTACGTCCTAAGTTTTTTAACATATTTTTACTTGGAACATAATTAATAATATAATAAAGATTAGGCAATAATAAAATATATTGACGCAGCAATCTGATCTCAAATTAGGCAGAGTGTGTATAACAATAATCCCATGCAGATAAATTTTGTATACCGAGGGACCACCAAAAATATAATCGAAACTTCATATATTTCATATAATATGTTTTTATTATAAACTGGCTGGTACCCGCTACTTCGTCTGCTTAAAATTTAAAAAATATATATATTTTATGTACAGAGGAAAGCACTTAAAAACACTAGAAACCTGTATAATTTTAATTATTCATGCTATATATTAAATAGACAATCAACTATTTATCCCAAAGTTGAACGTATCTATTATGAATGGATTTTTCGTGTCGTGGACGTATGTACGTTTTAGAAAAATTGAGCGTTCTTGTCAAATTCAATTACGGTATGATCAAAGTTAAATTTAACTTGTGTGGTACCATTTTATGTCACTTTATTTGAATGTAGAAGATGTAGTTACCTCAAGTTTGTGAGGATATTTGGCATTCCGTGCTCATTGCCTACTCCTTAAGGAACGAGGGTGAAGTATATACAATAAATATAATGTTTGATCTGGGTGACGATACAAAAATTTTCTTTTTTGATTCAATCATTTCATATCATCATCATTTGATATCATAGAATCATTACTAGTATCTAATGATTAAATGACAACAAAAATATTCTTAAAATGCTTTGAAATAATTGTAATTTGTACGGCTAGCAGAATTATTCCAAGTCGATTAAAAATGCATCTGTACGTACTTGCGCTATGAAATGCAATCTTATATTTAAGTAACCATAGACAATATAAAAATGTTAATAAACATCAATTATGTATTTAAATATAAGTATATCTAATGAAAAATGTGCTCGCAAACATGGCGTTTAATAGAAGTGAAGTCCTATGGAGAAACGACAGGAAATAATATACGGGACATGTTCTTGTTTTCTGCGTAAAGAACGGGTAAGGCCAAGCTGACAACTGGCAACACCAATAACGCTCCCAGTTCCTAAATAACGTTTGGCAAAAAATAAGAACATTATTTCTAAATTCGTAATAATTCTTTTAATGTTTATATTATTAATATTCATAGTTATATTATACATTCGGTATGAAGTATAAACTGTAGAAGTTGTATAATAAATAATGTCATGTGAAGGCGTTGACACGTACCATTCGTTAGACCTTGACATAGCATTGTGTAAGGACAAAAACTATTCAAGCTAATCTCGTCTCTAACTCTACATTTTAAAGACGTGTTTCGCTTAAACAAAACACAGTCACAGAGATTTAATAAAACTCACAAAATTACTACATTGTGAAATGAGTCTTCCAACCATAGATTTACGATTGAAATTAGATTGTGTAGTGTCACTTTCGCGAATTAGTTCTCACCTCGTATTTACATTGAATGCGCATTGTCGCGATAGAAATTTTGATCTAAATCAGTAGCGATTGCTATGCGAATTAGAACCTTATTTTGCATACAATTAAAGTTGCGTATGTATTGTAATTAATTACTAACAAAGCAAGGGATTTTTACGTTACTGACATACAAAATCACAAACACGTATAGAATGTAAATAATAAAGAAAAATATGGTATCTTTGACATTTTAGGTGACGTCATTACATCATAAGAACTTGCCTTGTCAAAAATATAATTTCTATCCTTACTTCCGGTCATTGTGATCACCATCAACCCTTTTAGTCTTTCATTGCTGGATACTGGTTCTATTTCAGAATGAAAAGGGTTAAGACTAGTTTGCCACGCTGGCCAATCAGGTGTAGCGGACTTCACACACCTTACACAATATAATGATGTAGAGAATGTAAGCATTACGTCTTGTTACATTACGTTGCGTTGTTAGAAACACACCAAATTGATTTGTTTTTGTTTTTACGTAAAGAGGGTAGCTAACGAGCTGGCAGCGGACATAAGTGGCTGCTGCCCCCCAAAGATGCGAGCTATCGACCACGAATAGGACTGTAGAAGTAGAACTGTCAGTGGCAGTAAGTCTATTCAGGACCTATTGGTGACAGGCTTGCAGGAATACCGATTATTGGTATCATTAGCCCAGTTACTACAATGCAGTCAGTAACAGTTAACGACTGTCCTGTTCGAGGCTAGTCAGAGACGCGTAGCTACTTCGCAAGAGATATCTTCGTCTTTACAAAAATATAAAATAGAAAACCTTTAATCCCTCGAATACTGTGACACAGACATCACTTTAGTACACACGTTGACATACTGTTAAAGAAAACACGAATTGTTATATCAACCATAGGTCGGTAGATATACATACCTATTTGAAGCCGTGGTAATTTCCCGAGAGAATTGTATACACGTTCTACACAGGTCTTTAACAGTTCCCAATAGTACCTATACAAAATGTGTGTAAATTATGGTTGGTTCAATTTTAAAGTTTAAAATTAGAATATCGCGTTCGAAAAACGAATTGTTACAAGCGGCCATTTATTAACCAGATTGATTATTGATTGTTTTTTTTTATTTATGCGTAAAATTATTGATGAGGAAGAAATATATTCAGCCTTTATGAATCTGTGGACATAGACTTTAGTAAGGATAAGTGACAGCAACATCAGCTGTGCAAGAAGTTACCTTGCAATACCAGATGTCTTTGACAACATGCAGATGTAAAGATCTCCATTTAAGAAGAAAGAAGTTAGTGGCAGATCAGCGTCGATTTTCATCATCAACGGGATTGGTAAGGGGCAATTTACACAAATAGTAAGGAACCTCTGTACTCAAATGTTATTGCAATAAATATGGCTAAACAAACGTTTTGCAGTTTAAATGGGTTCATTGTAATTGACTATTGTCAGCGTCCAATTTTTAATAAATTCCAAAGTGTCATTTTATGTGTAATTATTGTGTCAGTACGTTTTAATTTTTGCTGAAATCGTCACCACTACCAGTTTTTACCACCACCCATCACCTTTTCCATTGTGGGACGCAAAACGTAACTGGTGAAACGTGAGTATTCTACACTTCTCTGACGCTTATTCACCTTTCTGGAGAATTCGCGCCTGATGTTACGTCAGTTCATTAAAAATTGCAATACCTCTAGAGTGTAAATATATAACGGTGCTATCAAATTCAGTTTGATATTTTGTAGTAACTATAAAATGTTCTAAAAATATTTCGTCTTTCAGAACGCTAACCTGATATAGGTAGTCATAATCCAGCAACTTGGATAGTTAGTAAAAGCACAAAATACATGTGTTGACTGTGACGTCATATGGAACACAAAATCAAATGCATAATATGCATACAATACTTAGTACTTAGTCAATATATGGTGTATTCGACCATCAATATGTGTATTCTAAAAGAAATGAATTAGTAACTGAGAGAATACTATCTAAAAAAAATTAATAACCGTCATTATGAACAATTGTTACAGATTTACTGTTGAACAGGGGTTATATCTCAGAATGAGAAGGGTCTTTTTCTTCCAAGAAGGGCCAATCTTTTTCTTAAAAATTAGGTATCAGGAATGTATAAATGTGTTTGTGCGACAGCAAGAACAGTTAATACTCGATTTGAGGCGATTATAACCGTGGCCAACCGGCGACGTTGTCGTGTCTGCCCGTCTAACGGTATCATACATATTCACGACTGTCCCTTCCTATCAGTAGGGCTGGCAGGTATCTACATATATTTTTTTTTTTTTGTGAAAAAAATTGTTGGTTTTATACGTGATTGCTTGTAACTTTGTTTTTAATTAAAAACATCGAGTTCAAAATTAGAATGAAAAATCGTGTTTCATGATGGCATTGTCATGTTCTTCTATCCCATTTTGTATGAAAGTTGTATCACTATAAATGCACCCAACAAGAAATCTTCGACCGATCTAACAAATCAGATGTTAAACCAAGCCAATAAACTTAAAAATATACCTTAATATAACTTAAATATATAAAAGAAGTAATAAACCGATCAAATAAAATTGAAACTGCACACTCGATATCAGCAATACAGTAAATATGTAATTTTAACCTTGTTTGATCTTAAAGTACGCCCACTTTAATTACAGGACAAGTAGACTAAATACAAGAGAGAAAGTCAATTTCCTTTTGATTATATATTTATTTGGTAGAACCACAAAGAATATTATTAAACTTCAAAGTGTCATTCAACCAAACAACCTGAATAATGTTATTAAAGGTATAAATTACCTCCAGAAACATTTCTAGAGTCAATACTTGTTTTACGTTTGACAGATAACAG
The DNA here is from genome assembly GCA_018248815.1 of Croniades pieria auraria. Taxonomy (NCBI): domain Eukaryota; kingdom Metazoa; phylum Arthropoda; class Insecta; order Lepidoptera; family Hesperiidae; genus Croniades; species Croniades pieria. Next base: position 5,208 of record DWJK01006626.1, on the reverse strand, counting down.
TTCTGCTTCATACAGATTATCTAAATTAAGATAAAAAATGACAAAAACAGTAGGAGATTTCGAAAATTCAATAAATCTTTCAAAAATTTCACTTGAATTATCGGGAATTGGGATACGTGAAAAAAAAATGAAAAACGGTTTTGCAAGTTTTATAAAGTCGTGGCTCTTTTATTTAAATTTAATCTGGCTGTATACGGACGTTGTCGCTGAGTTCTGCTGGTTAATAGATGGGTTTCAGATGGGAAAAACCTTTGATGAATTGTCTATGAGCGTTCCCTGTGCTGTTATTTGCATCCTGGCCACTGCGAAAGTGTATCCTTTGTATTCTAACAAAAGTATTATGAAATATGTTATCGATAAACTGAGAAACATCCATCCAGAAACGAATGGCGTTCTAAATAACGGGAACCATGATACGGACTGCGAGAGAAAAATTGTGAAAGAATCAGTAAAGTTTCTAAATAGAGTGGTTATGTTTTTATATTATACTTCCGCGGTGGTGGTGGTGGTTTTTTCCACGTCTCCCGTTGTCTCCATGTTGCACAACTACTTGGAGACTGGAGATACTGATCTGAAACTTCCGTTTCATACTAAGTACTTTTTCGATGTGCACACTCCTGTTCGATGGATTCTTGTGTATGCCCATCAAGTTTTGTCCAGTGAGTATTGAATATACATTTTTACCAATTAGTAATGTACATATTTTATATATGCACATTTAATTACTGTTAATTTGTTTTAATTAGGTTTTGGTAAAATTACCATTCTGACCGTTCATAGAGCCATAGAATTTTTCTTTGTTTGAAGCCGTCTGTTTCATATTGTAACCAATTGATAGTATATCGTCACGACCGGTGGCTCATGTGGCCAGTACAGATCACCAACTGCCAAATGACTGTCTTTTAAAACCTGACTTCCTTCTTCTATAATCATCACACTCTTTTATTTAAAACACTTTGCATATAATATCTTACTATCAATTAATGATTTTCCACTGAGTGTGTCTAGACATGGCAATATACATATGTACCGACTTAACTTACGCATGTTTTTCGAGATAGATCGACTAGTTTACTTACGTATAACTTATGTCTGTTTTTCGAGATAGATCAATTAGTTTCGAACCAATACGAGGTCTTCTCGAAGTTTCGATAACATAAGTCAGTAAAGCCGGTGAATATTGTTTTAAAGAAGTTATCTACAGTAATGCAATGGTTTCTTTTACAGCATTTATCGCTGGCATAAACGTTTTCGGTGCAGATACCCTGCTCTATGCGTTCTGCACCTATCTTCATATGCACTTCCGTTTGTTGCGGTATCATTTCGAAAATAATTTGTCTGAAACGAATACAGTGGAAACGAGAACGAGCTTTAAGAAAGCGGTTATAAGACATACAGAATTTATTGAGTAAGTATTAATAAATAATTTATTACAGATCGCTAGTTGTGAACAGAAAGAAAGAAAAAAGACAGACCTTAATATATTGAAATATTTAGTTTATATATACAACTCGAAATAGTATACCATCATGGAATTATAGGTTTTATAATAATCCTAACAATCGACCCATTTTTTATTCCACTGTTATAATATGGGTCTTCTCTCATATTGAAAGGGGTAAGGCCATAGTCTGCCATGGTGGCCAAGTGCGGGGTATTATAGGTTTTATGGTATAGTAATGGTATATATAATATGCATTGTATAGTTGACTGTGTCGCTGATCGAATGATTGCAAACGCGATTCCCGATAGGGAGGTTCTGGGTTCAAATCCCCGGTCGGGTACTATTGGATTTTCTCGTGACTCGGAGTCTAGAATGGTGCCCGGTGTATGGCAATAGGCTCACCACTTATTCCATGGGACTCAAACGTAACTGGTGAAACGGGGGAGTGTACTACACTCCTCTGCTTACCCCTTTGGGGAAATAGTATAACATCTTGTGATTATGTTTTATTATATAGTAATAATTATGGCAATATTTTGTGTTATTATTTTTTCAAATGCAATATTGTCGATCAAAAATGTGTATCCGCTCTCAACCCCAGCTGGTTGGGCTCATATTTTAATGTATTTTAACGAAAAACTATTTCAATACATTTATTAAAAAATAATTCTTCTACAGATATTGATATAAAAGCGGGATAGATAATATCGTACAAAAAATTATTATACGTACATCACGTGTACATCTTAATATACTCAAATTATTTCACATTTTTGTGTACTGTACTCTCTAATGCATTCTGTAATAATCTTCACATTTTTTTGTATTGTGTACGTCATTGGTCTTGTGTTTGCTTGCAATATAATCTGTATGACATAAAAAACTAGTTTCGAAATTTTATTTGTTCGAGCTAATTGTTATATATTGTACCTTTAGAACAAGTTCGTTCAGTCTGCCAACCCTGCTGTCGTCAGAACCGAAGGGTCTTTTGTCGAGCCGCTTTTAAACCCGCTCCAATATAAAATCCGCCGCAAATATGAAAATAAGGCCGAAATTGTTTTTTTGTTCCATTCCCGGGAACAGAGACGGCGGGATCAAAGACGAGTCCTTCGCTCTTTAATTCCCTATATTTTCGTTTGTCATAAGCTTTTAATGACGTATTGTCATAGTTAAGACGATTGTACCGACCGACGTAAAAACCCTAATGACAATATTTATCCAAAATTTTGTTCGTGTTTTCTTTTCTATTCCGTCACTTGTCAATTTTAATTTACAAATGCAAAGAACACAAAACCTGCAATATAGAAGGAACTAAATGTCTCAATTTATAACGTATAATTTTCTTAATTTGTATCCTACAATTTTCTTGAGTCATAAGTAAAAAAAAATTACCATTACCTTTTAAACCTAGAGTTTCCGTGTCTTATACATATGCGCTTGATCACTTGAACATAATTTTCGTTAAGATTTAGAGGTTTAGAGGTAAAGTGTCAATGAGAGTACTAGGAGTTCGATTCTTTCCAGCGCTATTAAAACAGAGCGTGTTTTTGTACATACAACCCTAATTCAAGTTTATTTTATGTTAATATCATCGCCGTTTAATTACAAGACGAATGACATGTAAAGGCGCATCAAACGATATTATTTGACGTGAGTCAAACGGAATGTTAAAGTGACATTTTAATGTGTCATTCTGTTAAGTGTATGTCCACGTTCATTAACGGTAACTCTAAATTAATGCATAAATTTTTTTGCGCATTATTTTCAGTTTTTGCGAAGAACAGTAGCATTTTATTTCTATTAGAGCTTGTATTTAAAAAGGCATAATTTAATTTCGAGTATTGTTGAAATATAACAAAAAAACAATGAATGAAATAGAGAAAAACGAAAAGAGACGAAATTTTGAAAAATCGTTAAAGCTCCCGAAAACTAGTCTGGCGTTGTCAGGCATTGAAATATTTCCCGATAAAAGAGACCGTGGTGTTGTCCATTTTATAAAAACGTGGCTATACTATTTCAATTTCATCTGGATGTTTCCGGATGTAGTCGCTGAGTTTTACTGGTTGCTAGATGGGTTTCGGACGGGCAAAACCTTTGATGAGCTGTTTTTAAGTGCGCCCTGCGCTATTATGTCCATTTTGGCCCTTGCAAAATCCGTGCCCTTATATAATAATGTAGAACTACTAAAAAAAATTATTAACAAAATGATAGACTTTCATCCAGATGAAGATAAACAAGTCCTAGACGATTCAGATTGCGACGAAGACTTTGAAACGAAAATCGTTAAAAAGTCCAAAAAGTTTTTGAATGTGGTGATCATGATATTCTATTATATGTGTGGAGCTGTCATGGTGATGTTTTCATTCCTACCATTTGGTTCTATGCTGTACGAGTACCACGACACGGGCACCACTGAATTAAAGTTGCCATACCGCACTAAGTATTTCTTTGATCCTTTAACCCCAATTAAATGGCCGTTGGTGTACATCCATCAAGTTTGGTCACGTTAGTATTATGAATCGCACTGTTATAACTGTTTTCTTGACATTGCTTTCGGCTGAAACATTTAAAAATACATTTTGTGTAAAAAGCAACAAATTGTAGGGAGCGTTATTTTTTAGACGTCCGTTGTTGAATTCAAACAAATCTATTTCTTTAAGTGTAGATTAACGGCTTAAATTTAGCTATGTATGGGAAATAACAAAGAATTTATACTTTTGTCATTTATCACTAATAGATAGGATACGTCTGTTTTTTCGAGACGTTAGATGTTTAATTCGAACACAACTGTTTCATGAAGCTTAGACTCGTTGCTTAAATTTTGAAAATAGAACCATGTGTGACAGTCATGAACTCTTTTGTAGCATTTATCGTCTGTTTTAACGTATACGGTGCGGACACAGTACTTTTCGGTTTTTGCATTTATATCGAAATGCATTTCCCCTTACTCTACCATACGTTTGAAAACGTTGTGTCTGAAACCAGTGCAGCGGAATCGAAGTCCAACTTTGAAAGAGTTGCGAAAAGACACCAGAAGTTGATAGAGTAAGTATTTTAATGTATAACGAAAATATCCGATACGTCAAGCAATGGAACTTGAGTAAACGAAACGAAAAAAAAAAGCATTGATAGCCTAGTGGTTAAGAATTCAGCCTCTCATTCAGGGGTGCTGGGTTCAAATCCATGGCGCACACACCTCTTTACAAAAGTGCGTTTTAAATTTAAATATCACTTTCTAACGGTGAAAGAAAACATTGTGAGAAAACCTGCTCACCTTAGAATTTATAAAAAATATTTCTAAGATGTGTGAAGTGTTCCAATTCGCACTTAGCCAGCGTGGCAGACTATGGGCCATACCCCTCTCAATATGAGAGGAGACCCATATTCCAACAGTGGAATGACAAATGGGTCGATTATTATTATTATAAATAAAACGACATTGTTTACCATAATACAAATATCATAGATACAATAACAGTACCTTTAGAAGAGAAGAATACCACTTGGCCCACAAAAGTAGCCTCAGGTAGAAATGTGAGCCTTTTTTAAAGAGGATACATCTAATACCTTTAAACGAGCAATTCTTGTATATATATTTGTATGTATAATCGGAATCTCGGAAGGGCTCCTACGAGTTTCTTGAAATTTAGTATGCAGAGGGTTTCGGGGCAATAAATCGATGTAGCTATTATTCATTTGTAGGAAATGCGTTTTATCCGTGTTTTCAGACAATGAAAAACTTTACTGCTTTACCGACACAGCAA
>DWJK01006625.1:0-10351 GCA_018248815.1 Croniades pieria auraria | reverse complement strand
TGGACATAGGCCTCCCCCAATGAGCGCCATCGCGCCCTGTCCTCGGCTTGTCGCATCCAGCATCTGCCTGCAGCCTTGCATTCATAACCGCTGTTAATCACTAATAATTAATAACACGCAATTTGGAATATAACAACGCAAGTAATTTTTAATTAACTCAAGAAACAGAAGCCCAAGTTCAACTTAATTCTCAACTTAAGCCCTGTTCAAGCAAAGCAACTTAACTGGAAATTATTATTGGTAATGAAACTCCGTCTTGATTCGATTAAATCAATCTTCGACGAACTTAGCGATCTCGTAATTAGCTTGGGAAACAAATTTGTTTACGTTTACAAACGGATACGGGTTTTAATTGGTGAAATACTTTTTTTAATTTAAAAATTTGTACCACATTTTACGGTCAAGGTAATCAAATATATCACATTTTATAACTTTCAGTAACAATCATATTGTTTTTCGATTATAACGTACCATCACGTTTGTATTTCTCCGAAGAGGTAGGCAGGTTCAATTATACGTTTTCACATTTAAATTTTCAATTATCGCATTATATTTTTAAAATAAATAATTTGATTTAAGTTTATTTACGCGTCATTTGAAAACCATGCCTATATTATTTAAATTCCGACCACAAATAATTTAATCTGAAGAACTCAACTGAAATCTACTACGCAGTCTTTAAAGGTAATTTTGGGTCAGATCAATATACCACAAAACAGATATAATACTGTTACAGAATAAAAAAAATACATCTTATCTTCTCTATTGTTTTCTTCCAAACCCTTAGAGCATTCACCATTAACAACGATATGAAACGAGGACTTTAATAATATTATCATTAAACACATTTCTCAATAACCTTATAAGAACGGCTCTATTATTTTAATAAATCGTTCAGCCGAATATAGCCTTTATTACAAGACTTCTAAGTCCAATTTGGTATATTTATTTAATAGCGTTTCTAGTTCAGTTCACGTACCAAGCCGCGTATTTATGAGCGTTGAGCGCAATATAATTACCGTTCATTAGACTAACGCTGCCCGGCATAGCCTTAATTAAGTAATTGCTGTACAGTAAACCACACACGTCCTATGTTCACCAGTTCGTTCTACAAACTATTCTAATCCTTATTCCTCATGTGTAATGGCGCAAAATCCCCTGAGCCAATCCCATATCTTTTCGTTCACAGTTGGAAAATTAATGTTCTTCGTACAAGTAACTGTGGTATCATCAGTCGCTTTCCATAAAGATGTTATGAATCATACATATCGTTTTACGAACGAATTAATCTAGCTGGTCTTAAGTAGGCGTTAATAAATATATTTTTATATAGTTTATGATTGAGCAGTTGTTATTTTATTACAACACGTGCAAGAATGCATGGAGTCCACAAGAGTGGGAGCGAGCCAATGGCAGACATCAAAGTGGATTTTCAAGACGATGTGGACCCTCTTCGACGCTACAGTTTCATTCAGCATAATCAGCCCACGGACAAATAGATACACCATATAACTTAAAGTAATAATGTAAATACTAAATGTTAAAAATCTTTAATTTAAGCGAGATATTATGAATGATTGGTGGAAATAGAGAAAAGTGCAATTCGAAGGGCAAATTGTGGTATTGCTTTATCTCTCTTTGCGAACGGAGAACGAAACATCATTTATTATATGTTAATAATATCACAATATGCAGAATGGACTATGCTTTGTAACCGCTTTTGGAAATTAATAGATTATGTGTAAGTTTTAACTGAGTTCGAAGTCTTGTGTTAACCTCCTGAGTATTACAGTGAGTTCACAGCAGAGATCAAGCAGACGATGAGACCATGAGATAGCGCAAATCTATTAAAAACAGTAGGTAAATCAATCCTGATATAAGACATGAAATTTACAGAATTTTTTATGGATTTTTTTACAGTTCGGAGATTAAAGAGCGGTAAAGATTTTTGTTTTATTTCTATGGACAACAAAATGGGATTTTTTAAAGTGCTTATTTTAAGGGTATTTATAATAAAACAAGTGTACTTACTGGTCGAAGGGCGAGAATATGTGATGCGAAGGCCGGGGATCAGGGGGGGCGTCCCGCGACCCCGCGCTGCCCACTGACGGGGCTGGTGAAGGACAACTTGTTTCTGACCTGTTGTGATAAAATTTAGTATTACATTATTTCTTATTAGATCTCTTTATCATTACTGGAAGGACTTAAATTTGTTTTATTTGACACCCAATAGGTGGTTACAGAAACCGTTAATATATTTTTGAAGTTATCTATCTGACTAACTCTCATGTTTCTCTACGATAAAAATAAACTGCGAAGACCGAAAAGTTATTATAAAAGGTTTTTTTATATTTTAATAGGTACTTTTTTATATTCGCTTGAATAAAACATGTTAACTGAGTACCTCTCAGGAACCTCAACTCTAGGATCCAACGGACATAATCTTGCTTTTATTATTGCTTTAGACATCACCATGTATATATAAAACGTTACATAACGACTTAATATGTAACTAACAATTATTCTATACTAATTTATTAACATTACTATACTAACAATACAATGTGAAAACCAAGAAGGATTCTATTGAAACAATACCAGCAATGAAATATATCAAAACAGTTATATTCCTTACCTCTCTTGCCTCGGAGATCTGTTGGGCGAGCGGTGCGGCGATCGCAGCGGGGACCGCCGCGGCGAACCGGGCGTGACGGGCGGCGAGGCGCGCGGGGACACGCCGGCTGCTGATATGGGTGATGCATCACCTGAGCCACGCGACATGCATTCTGAGGAACCCTGGGCGGAGACATATCGATAATATTGTTAGTGGAAAAATTGAAAAAAAAAAGAAATTGTAGTCTAAAAACTTAAAATACGCTTAAGTAGCTAAGTGAACTAAAAAAATTAAAATAATCATAAAATCTATAGATTGCCTACAAGAGTGGAAAGATATCCTATTATTTGGTAAAACTTGATTTTATAAATACGTTTTAAAAAAAGAGTGCTTGATATTTGTTGTCGAAAGAACCTCACGCTTTTTATATTAAAGCTAACTTTTTGTAGGTTACTTTATTGTTAGTTATAAAATGTGATAGAATATGATGAAAAATGTAAGCACAATAAAATGCACAAGAATATTGAATACTGGAAATATTGCTGTGGAGTATATAGAATACGATGAAAAAAAAGGTTTCATATCTCCAAATCTATTTTTATGCTGATTTAATATTGCTATATTAAATCAGCTATGAAATCACACATACCTTATCGTCAACAGCATCCCGCTTCGCCATGACTTCAGCTCCTTCTCGCTTCCTCTGCTCCTCTTTCAATCTCTCCGCTTTTCTCCATTTTGCTCGACGGTTTTGGAACCACACCTGACGAAAACATATTTCAATTAATGACAGAATAAAGGAAATTTAACAATGAATAATTACGAATAAATACCACTTTCCTTCTGAGAGGAGACTAGTATACAACAGTGGAACCATACAAAAGTTGTACGAGTTGGCTTCATTTTAGAATGTATTACACAGCTAATAAAATACAGATAACGTAAATAGATTCAAATTCTACTGGAGCCTTCTTTAAGTGTATTTTTAAATAGATCTCTACCCTTGAAAACTGAGTTTAAACGTAGCTAATGTAATCAGCGTTACGTACCACCATTATCCAGATATCACAAAACAGAAGTGCTGTTGTAGTTCTCCTTTCTCTACAGAAATGTTATGGGTGAGGTAGAGCTTTAATAAAACATTAAACTAAAATTTTTAAGCGGTTTTTAACCGTTGAAACGTGGAAGTGTACTACACTCCTCTGCCTACCTCTTCGGGATTGCAGGCGTGGTGGTGGTGGTGCGATCTCTTATGGGGCAGACAGAGAGCATAACGGTATGCAGTTATCGAGAACAATCAAGATTTGTGGTTAATCGACTGTTTTCGCCGCTTTTAACAACTACTTAATTACTGTCTCGTGGTCACAAGTTAAAGTGGTTAGCGAATGACATCCTATATATCGTCCTTGGAAGAATCTAAAAGCCTGATGCTGGCAAACCATTAGTACATTTAAGTAAATTAAAATCTTACAGAACCCAATCTTTCACGCGAAAACCTCTTTTTTGAAAACTTCTGTGCGCCAACGAAAATAGTGCCGCTAAATAATACTCATCATTGTCATCATCATCATCAGCCTACTCCCGTCGCTCCCGAGCTCGATACTAAATAAATAAATATTACTCTACAAGGCAATATTTATTACTTAGGGTAACAACAGACCAGCATTGAGGACCTTAATCCGCCACCGCCGATATCCAAGCTGTCAACACTAGAAGTCCTTAATAATGCATCATTACAACCCCATTTTGTTGCTTATTATAACAAAGATTACACTTCATTCTCTGCACCGTGAGGGAGGATACCAATCTAAACACCAACTATTCAGACCCCCACCCAAATATACGAGACGCGTTACAACAGTTCAAGTTATATTAGACTTGTTTTATAAAGACCAAATAGTGAAGAGCTCTAGTGGGTAGTTGATTCGTTGCTACGAGGGATCAAGTTATAGTGGGCGTTGTAAGCTGGTTAGCCAAACGCGTCGAGAGGCGAGCCACATTTGCAGTGCAATTTTCGCAATTTACTTTTAATAAGCCCTCTGGTGAGCGAGAGTGCTATGAAATCTCACAATGATCGTGTTCAAATTCACGTAGATGTGCGAATAGGCATCATAATATACCCCTTTGTGTTTGGAATTAGATTTCGCATTGGAATATCCATTATGAATTGATATTTTCCAGTTATGTTCGAGATGAAATATTTATGTAGGAAATTCAACGTGTCAATATATCACGCTTTCATTATGTCATACCAGCGCTCTTGCGGGATAGGCAGAAAGTACCGATTTTTGGACTTCATAATTTAATTTTATTACCGCATTTTGTTTTAATCTTATATTTGTTTTTAACAAAATATTAATTAGAATTAACTCTACACTTTATAAACCGTCTGTACATAGCCCAAATTTAACAAAGATAATGACAATAAATCAAATGTACCTTCTGTATCTTACTCTTTGGCACCTTTCGGGCATTCTGCCCTGACGATCGTAAGCTAATTTAGTTAAAATAATAATCTGCCCATAATCCCCCCACCCTAATAGTTTTTATCTCGTGCGAGGGTAGTATTAATATTTGATGCGGCGCTCGCCCCTGCCTACCCGAGTCAAGTCGCTGATCTTTATTGTTATTGCGGCTGTAAGATGATATATTTTTGGAAAGAAGCGGTTTAAATGAAATTTTTGATACGTACTTTTCTTTGAGACTTGTAAATTTAATACAAAGGGTTTTTATTAAATATAAGTTATTCGCCTCGGGGTGCTTTATGCCTACCCTGTAAGGGTCATGGTGTGATAATATAATAATAATAATTAAACCTTTAGGAATCAAATGACGAAGAAGGTAATATTAGCATGATCTTCATTCATATAAGTATATTATTATGTATATATATATATATATAAAGGTGATCTTATATTGACGACAAAAAATTACGATACATGTATTTTGGACCACGGTATTTAAACACATTCAGGCATAATTATAAAAGTCTTCTTATATTAAAATAGATCTACAAATTTCAATAAATATTTTTGTATCTTAATCACAGGTTTTTATTCATTCCAATGTATGTATATTTGTTAATGAAAACCTACTACCTACCTACTTATAATTTGTGAAGGATAAACTTTATTAAATACTAGCTTTTGCATACGCCTTCGCTCGCGTGGAAATTCAATATTCATAATTAAATGATATCTGCTCAACGAATTAACCAATTTTAATGATGTGAAGACAAAAAAATATCTACTTGAAATGATATCGATGATAAAATACAGCAATTTCATAAGGATTCATATTATCAGATGAAAAAATGCATCTAAACTATGTAGTGGATATTTAATCATTTAAAAAAAAAAATTTTGTATCTTACCTGTTATAGATAGATATACCTCATCGCAAACATTTTTGTAGATCTTTTTTAATCCTATAGTTCATTAATACATCATCTCATCTTATCTTTAACCATTTAAGCAGGGCACGTGAAGAAACGAAATTTTTGAGACGATTATTTATATCTTGGTTAACATCACCTGTTTTTTTAGACTTGTCTATATTTTTAGAAATAAATTATATCCTAAGTTATTTCCTTATAAAGTAGCTTTCTATTAGTGAAAAATGATTAAAATCGGTGTAGTAGTTTTGGAGCCTATCCGATACAAACAAACAACCAAAAATATCTTTCCTCTTTATAATATTAGTCTTACTTTTTTCATTACTCCCAGGTATTATTATTATTATTTTATCATCCCTGAAACGACAAATAAAAACTAAAATGTTATATCAATATTCCTTATACGAATCAGTTTAAAACAATCATATCTTATGCCTATATCTGGTATGTACTAGCTGTTCGCTAATTCACCCCACACTTCAAAAAGTTGTAATCTCCGAAAACACATGTCACAAGGTACGACCCTGTCACTCTTAACTTAACGGGACCATAATATGAAGACACCCTTTGCCTCAAGAGCCGTCTATACCCAACATCATTGAGAGGATCGCAAATGAATTGCTGGAGGTCAACATATTTTTGCCGGCTCAAGTAGTCTGCGTTGACCTTTAAGTAACTTTAAGCTTTATTATCGGGCGATAGAGTTCAAAGTGATTTGTGTGTTTATTAGCGAGTTGTGCGAAGGGTGGTAGGAACAGCAGGGGCGCTGTAATTACCCAGTGTTCGGTAAACGGCGATTGTTTGCGTTTGTTACACACTACATTGAGTGTGGAGTTAAATAATAACAAATACATTGTTCGGTGCGGTGTGAAACGAGTAATGGCACTTTACGGGCGGTCTGTTAATAGCTTCTTTCAGAGTGCTCTACAACAATACGTTCGCGAATAATAGCGATCTTTTGTGTTGAGTTTTCGAAAATTGATTATTAGGAACAGCACTAGTAGTTACTTAGATTGTTGCCACGTACTTAAATAATGGCCATTATAGATAAGTGTATCTGTCTGCCATGCTACAGTATAGTCTTTATTGATAAAAATAATCATCATTTCAACGTCCCAATGTTAAACGCAGATCTCTCATAGTGATGTAAGACAATATGCTAAAAACTAACATCCGAATACCTTGATGCTCGTTTAAATCTTTTAACTATTACTAATATTAATAGCTTTGCAGAAAAAAAGTTGCCAGATTAGATAAACATTAAGAAAATTTCAATTAAAGTCATTTAACTTCTAAACGTAGAGAAATGATGCCATCAACCAAAACGTTTGCACATTAATCCCTTCACATACGATACGTTCAAGTCGTCACTTAGAAACATTAAACTCTCAAAAACCTGCATCTCACGTACTTAAGAGTTATGTCGTCTAATTGCGTCAGCGTGCCTTAATGTTTTAAAACACTTCATACGTGGAAGTTAACGTTAACGACGGCTGAAAATATGTTAGGAAAACGGAGCGGCGACTGTTTAAGGCACTCGTCTTACCGTTACAGACTACCGAATGACTAAGGATATCGACGAAACGAGAAGCGGGTTTTTGAATACATTTATAGTTTTTATCATATACTAAAAGGCGTCTTCGACTTTTTCTATGACACTGCTATCACGTGAAATTGAATGGTTGTGAAAAATACAAAGCTGCAAAAGTGACTTATGACGTCTCTTCATTTTAAAAAGATAAGTTTTGATATAGTCTTCGTGGTACACAACGCCTGAAGTTCGACTCTTAATGGATGCTTACAATGTTAGAAGAATAACTTGAATAATTAAAGAGTGGTAGGAGGTAGTGGTAAGAGCTGGATGTAATCAGCGTAGAACTGATCGCTGTACCACTTCTTGGAAGAGGCTTATGTCGAACAATAAAACCATAGAGGCTGATGATGATGATTCTAGTTTTATGGAAAATAGACCATATACCTTACAATTGAACAACAAAACACATTATCATGACTCGTGAGTGTTAACGCGTCTTGAGGCTTAACACACTTACGTTTTTAAGGTCGGCTCGACTAGTTTCGGACCCATAGGAGGTCCTTAATCATGAGTTCCTGCCGACTGCAGCGAGGCTTAGCGTAAACACGAGTTTGAAGGGTTCGGACTACACACAATTTATTATGTATGTATTGAGTGAAATCTTAAGTTATTATAAATCGCAGGCATATAATTCTTCCATAGAAAAACCTCTCTTATCTCGCAAGTAGCTGGCAGTAGCGGGAGAGCCTTAAGAAGATATTTAAGAGACGAAGACTTCTCCGCTAAGTGACAGGTCATGTGTTGGCGCGGAAGCTCATGTTACGTTTAATGTATTGAAATTGCGAGTTTGCGCTCGAAGAGTTTACGATTTGATTGACGTGCTTTGAAAGCTCCGTGCTCTTACAAATATAATGCATTAAAAATTCAAAATATTTTTTTTTCGTTTTACATTTTTTTTTGTCAATATTTCTGCGGCAATATTTTGTTCGGATTTTAAATTACAGTTTTAAAGTTTTACATTAAATATTTTTTGTATCAAAGAAATATTTCGTCTTAGATGCTTATTCGAACTTTAAATTAGTGGGAACCTCAACGGAACATTCAATACTTTTATTTACACACTTTTTAGTCTATTTAAAGAAGTACTGTAAAGTCGTTTTTAAAGTTTAATAGTTGCTTAATTTATTTCATATTTAAAAAAAAATATCTCATACCCCTCTGTTATCTTCCAAATACACCAGATAGAAATATAGATAATATAAGCGTTCGGTAAAGAAGTTTTGTCTATAAGAAAAATTTTACTCATAATGGAGAAATAATAAATATTAAGTATATACATATGTATATTTTATCGCTGATAAAATGGACCAAGTCATTGGTGAATCTCTAGCTCACTAATATAGAGCATGGAATAAACAGTAAAATGCGTGGTAACCCTTGTATCAATAACCATTAAAAAAAAAATTTGACTTTTCAAAAACATTCAATAAAATCCTATCGAAATTTTTACGTTCCACATGTATTTTTCTTAAATAATTATTTTGACTATATTTACTTTAATTTTAATAACTGAATTGTTTCACATAAAGTTTTAACAACTTCAATAAATATTTATATCGAGTCCTACGAGATAGGGTATGAAAATCAATTACCTAAATCCATCGTGAATTATTCTGGAATATTCCACAAGTTATATACATTCATATCTTCACGCCAGGTCCTTTGTGGGATAGGACTAGAGCCGCAAGTGCCAAATACATCTGCTATGAACTGGCATACATCTTCCACATTCGTCACACTCCATACAAAGTTTAACTAAGTTTTTAGGCAAAGTTACAATAAAAATTGCAAGCAAATCTATGTCTATCTCATTCATTGCATTATTCTTATTGAGTTTTGCTCCTAATACCTAGAGACGTATCACTAATCCCACTAAACCCAGGGCTACGCAAGTTATCGTTAAGTTTGCCATCACATGATTAGAAGCAAACTCGTGGCACCCGGCAAATCTTCTTATCCCGACTACATCCCGGCAGCCCTAAGATCGCACGCACTGTGGATGCGGTATTAAATACTTTACAAGCAACGAAACATATTTTGGAAAAAACATAATACACGTTTTATTTAATTAACTTACCAGTAACCTAATATCGAGCTTATGTTTCCCCGAAGGAGGAAGGCAGAGGGGCGTAGTAGATGTATAAAAGTGGGATTTTCACCAGTTTTTTTATACATCCAGTATAGAGGAAGAATTAATGTTTTTTTTATGTAATTTATATTGTACCCAAAAAAAAATTATTCAAATGTCCAAATCAACTTACTCCAATAACTAGTTTACTCTACGCATATTTCTTCAATTAAAAATGTTACAGAACCATCTGTGTACTTTCTTATTACCAACTTTAAGTTCACATTTAAATTCTTTTTGTCTTCTTAATTGTAAGTACCTAACAGCTAATGTTAATTGCAACAAAAAAATCAGTAGAGACCCATAAACTTAATGAGCAACATCTAGGCAAGCGTGCTACTTCCTGGCCTCCAACTCGCCTCCACCAGATAAGACTCGCAAATAATCCTATGGCTACTAAAAAAGTGAAGAAGTGAAGCATTGATAGCCTAGTGTTTCAAAATTCAACCTCTCACTCCGGGGGTGTTGGTTTAAATCCATAGCGCGCACCTCTTAGCAGTGGACTGAGATAGGCTGATGATGATGATGATGATGATGCGCACCTCTTTACAAAAAGTGCGTTTTAAGTTTAAATATCACTTGCTAACGGTGCAGGAAAACATCGTGAGGAAATCTGCACAC
>DWJK01006624.1:0-10354 GCA_018248815.1 Croniades pieria auraria | reverse complement strand
GCTGCAGGCAGATGCTGGATGCGACAAGCTGAGGACAGGGCGCGATGGCGCTCATTGGGAGAGGCCTATGTCCAGCAGTGGACTGAGATAGGCTGATGATAATGCTGATGACAATGATAATGATGACGATGATAATGATGATGATGATAATGACGATGATGATGACGGTGATAACGATGACGATGATGATGATTCATCAACTATACTATAACTATATACAATAACTATATACAATAACTATATACAATAACTATATACAAATTTATGGAAGTTACAAACCTTCAGGTTTGTAACTTCCATAAATTTGTATATAAATACTGGGTAATCTTTTCTTTTTCACTTATTATCAAACACTCAAAATGATAGCATTGAGTTTCTATGTAAAGAAAGTGCTCAGGATAAGCTGTTAATAAAACTATTAGATTAATAAATGGCTACGGGAATATAGTAGTATGGGTACATTCTGTATTGGTTAGTATTTGAACTATTCCAAGATAGTCCTTGACGATTTTCTACTCTAAGGTTAGATGGCCCCATTTGAGATAATCGTTTCTATTGTAAACGTGGACCAACCATACGTTACGTTGAAATCACAATTTTGTTTACTACCTCTTTTTCCGTAAAATAAACAAATATAGCGGAGATACTGACCGGAACGAAATCTATACATACCCTACCACTCATCGCTCACCTGTGTTTTTTGTTAATAAATGTTTTAATACAATATTGTGTGAACCCTAATATGTATGAGAACATCTAGATCATATCGGTAGTAGAGATTCTTAGCTATACAATTTCTAGGTTATGCAAGTTGGAAAATGTCTATATCTTGACAAAAGAGTCTCTAACGTCGACGAAATTGTTTGCAACGTTAAATCTGACATCTTTTTGTGTTGGACGTGATTCGTTAGCCAACGAAGGAAAACCCAATTGAGCTCTAAGATCCCTTCTAAATGATCGGGACTCCCAATCAAAATAGTTAGCGGTGTTTACTTGGAACGCTCCGCGGTTCTTGTGCTTTGTCTTTACCGTTAATGTGAAACTTGACTGAATGTTAATGTGGCTTAGTAACCTTGATGAAGACGGAGCTCATTAATATAGTAAATACACGCTAGTGTATATTGCGATATTGGCCCGGGAGGAGGGGCGGGAGGGGGAGGGGGGAGGCACCAGAAGACCAGAAGACCGCAGCAGGCGTGCGTGTATGAAGAGAATTACGAATGTCGACGAAGCACTGAGTTCTGTAAGGATAGCGATATTTAACGCCTAGTGATCTCTGCTCACCCCGTATGATATAATGATAATATATTTTGCGAGATTTGTTTATAAAGTAAACAAATCTGTACAATGGTGCACGATTATGCAATCTGGAAGAACGGCTTATATGTTACGACATGGCGAATTAAGTAAATAAATGTCAGAAAAACTCCAATTCACAGTACAGTAAATACTTTTATTCCACTTTTAACACTTTTATCAACCAACTAGCATAGTTTCCACTAGACAACTTATCACCTCGATGGTTATCCAACAACTGGGAGCTCCTCACTCCATAATCAAAACGCTGTTTCAACCCCACCACTCTCAATCCTTTTACCGGAAGTTGTCAAACATGAGTGGTGGGGTCGAGTAGTGTTGGCATTTAAGAAAAATAAAACTACCTTTTATAAAATTATTACATTCATCACAACGTTTGAGTATTTTTAAGCGTGTGTTAAGAATAGTTATGAAGAAATATATTTGAAGTGTTTCCTGTTCTTCGGATGCCATATTGAACAATTTTCCTGTTATTTATCTTTATAGAAGAGGTATTAGGCCGCGTCAGTAGTCGCATTGGGTATTAACTCGTATCTTACAATAATTTATTATGGAACAGCGCACTGGAATCTGCTCCAATCTGCTCCCATACGCAGGAAAAAACGTGTCCAGGAGTAAAATGCAAACGTAACGTGACAACTGTAGGGGTAAGTAGAGGAGTGTAGAACACCCCTACGTTTCACCAGTTACGTTTACATTCAACAATTGAATAGGCGTAAAATATAAAAAATGGAAAGTTCTCGAAATATAATAAGTCACAGTAAGCTCATAATTTAATGGCACAGATGTAAATTAGATTTGTTGGTGGCATTCACACGCGTGTAAAATAAACTTACTATTCCGCACGTTGTGAAGCGCAACGCAATGCCAAAGTAGGTAGTATTTGCATCTCTTCAATAAACTGGATGCGACAGGTCACGTTTATAAATAGCATTGTCTCTTTGTCCGCACGTTTCGTATTTTTCTCTCTTCTCATATACCACTGATACGTACATTACATGCTTTTAAAGTATCTAGAAACGAAGAAAACTGGGGTATCGGCCACATGATTTTAGAGTTCGAACATGGAAAGTGTATTACATTTTAAAAACTTCGGACGTGCGAAAATTTAACACATATTTACGGCTACCGTCGTGTGGCTAATGCGTTACGAGTGACAACTTAACGTACATTAATTTAAAATCATAGTAAATCGTATCAAGGTCAATAGTGTATAACTATATATCAGTAAAAAGCGGTAATAGGCACCGGTTAAAAATTATGTACTGTTAATCGCTCGTTAATCAGCGACTAAAATCGACGTGTGACGCCGTGTTCGGCGGGTGTACTGAGTGATGTGTGCGAAACACCAAATCGAAGTGGGATAGTTGAGTGACGCTAGCGAGAGTACATATTCGTCGGCGGGTGGCCTGTGTGAGCGCGGAGAACCCGGCCGGCAATTTGAGTGCGGCAGCGGCGGGCGCTGGCGGGTGTGTGAGCGCGGGGAGTGCGCAGTGGCAAGTTGAGTGCGGCAGCGACGAGCGGTGGCGGGAGTGTGAGCACGAGGAGTGCGCGGCAGCAAGTTGAGTGCGGCGTGCGCGGAGTGCGCGCGGCGTGCGGCGCGCGCGCGCTGCACGCTCCCGCGCGACCTCGAGCCATGCGAGCGCGGCATGGAGACCATATCCGAGGACGCCGAGCCCGAACTAGAACTCGGTAATTGATCATCATCATGATTATCTATGATGACATCTGTATCCGTTAATAAATCACGTCAAGTACCAAATTTCTAATATTTCTCAGTTTTACGTGGCATATTGTTGCAGTGTCGTCAGTATAATATGTGCTATATAAATGTAGGTAAAATATAAAGGACAACTAGCACAGTCAAGACACAGATCTTATAATGCATATGTATGTATATTACTTAATTACTAATATATTACTTTAGAAACATTGGCATAATAACTAACAAAAAAAATTTATTCAATGTCCTTTTTAATTCATACTAATTGATAGTTCCCTTATTGTTAATTATATTTTTAAGTACAACACAAAATATGTATGATACGAAGATAAAGTAACAAAATGATTAAGAAGTGTTTTATTATTACTATTTTATTATTGCTGTCTTTTTGTTACTAGTTGTTATAATATTTGTTTAATAATTAACAAAAATCGTCATTCAATTAGATACGACATTTCCTTTATCTATTTTGTCAGCAATTCTGTTGTAAGTTCGTGTGAAAAATATTTACATAATCTAGCCATTCTGCCTTTTATAACCTAATATAAAATGTTTGCAAAATTAACATAGACAATTATGAATGGTAATATACAACTTTTAAAAGCAGATTTGGTTTTATTATCTGTGCTTCCGTGTATTTATGTTTTCAGAGTTGTTTTAGTATAGAAAGATGTATTTATCGATGTGATAAGTATCTCATGTTTAACATAATTATGTGTGATTTAAGTAAACCATAGTTTTTAATTTTACGCAACAAAAGGTAATTTACCATTTATAAAATAATCAATTAATATTATATCATCACTCCAGGTACCTCACAGAATAGACAGTGAGCACCAAGTTCCAAGTAATCCTTACAGAAAAGTAATAGTAGTCTAAAAGGAAAAATATAAAGCGTATTTTGACATTAAAAAAAAGATATTTCTTTTAGAATATTACTTTAATTTGAATTTAGAACTAAATGTATAACGGACGTGTTTTCTTAGCACTCGTTTACATAATTTGTCGATATTGGACGGTACTTGAATATTTATCATTATTTCCGTTTACAGTAGGCACACCTACTGGCCTCGCTTAGGTCAATACTAATGGCCTCAAAACTCCACTCGTGGGCGTTAGTGGAATAGGACAACAATAATAATTAGGCGTGTAAATATTTACCGAATCGCAGTTAACGTAAGCTGACAGTTACGTCACTTGTTTTCGTATTCGAAATCGCGGTGCATTTCGATCAGAAGAATTTTTAAATTATTTAATTACACTAGTAACAAAAATTAAGGTATATTATAAAATATCCAATTTTTTAGGTAATTTTCAACAGGCTTAACTTGGAGGAAAATAGTCGTACAGAAAATTTGAAAATAGCAAAATGTAGCTTTAGGATCGTAGTTTTTAGGCACGAGATTTAAAAAATGTTCATATACACGGTTCACAAGTAATCGTAAGAAAACCAATAGAATTTTTTTTCCAAATTTTTGCTTGTCTTTAGATCGGTCTACGGACTCCAATCTTTTTTGATACTGCGACCATAAAGCTTTTTAGAAAATTTAATGCCGTTTAGTTTCAATTCCTTTCAATTCCGTACCTAAAAATTACAACCCTAAGGCTACAATTTGCTATTTTCAAATTTTCTGTACGACTATTTTCCTCCAAGTTAAGCCTGTTGAAAATTACCTAAACATTTTGATTTTTATTAATAACCCTTAATTTATTGGGGTTTCATAACTTGACATTCTCACTTGTAGCGCGGAGTTGGGAGTAATACTTCTCTGTTTATTACTTTGTATAAATACTAGCGTGATAATAAGTTTCGTAAAATAAAAATTTTAATAACATTTATCAAAACATATCCGCGCAATACAAAAATGTGACGAATAGCAGACATCTAAATAGTTCCACACTGACCTATCCTTGGATGGGGACACGGCGAAATTGATTTTTCTCTAGATATTATTGGCAGCCAGCCAAAACTAGATGGACAATATAATCTATAGGCGAGCTTTCTACGACTGAGATGTATTAAGTGCGATCTAGGTTACATTAATGATTTTCATGGAACATTAGCATCGACTCTCTCGTCTGCCCTTTTAGACAAGTCACTTGATCCTAATTGGTCACCGTACTCTGTTTACATTGAGAATATCTGAAGGGATGCGAATGCGTTGGCGGGTTTGAAGGAGAGCCCTTTTAGTGATATTAAGAAAATTCCGTTTCATGCTTGCCTCAAGAATAATTCGTGAATGAAAAAAGTGATGAATGTAAAAGGAGCTCGTCATGTCGGTTGGGACGGAGATATTTGACATCTGGTGCCCTTTGCCAATGTAGAATGACGATATGATAGTGATAATTCGAGAAAACCTCCTAAGAAACTCGTCACCAATGTTTGAGACCGATAGAAATTTCTGGAAGTAAGACTAAATCAAACTGTTTTGTGATATCCATTAAGTCATTTTGGAGTCGTAGTATTCCGTTCTTCGCTAACGGATCTCGCTATTTGTATCTTAAACGACCCGATCGAAATTTTTCTAGCGCATTCTAGTAACGAAAAGGCAAAAAAATCTGCCAAGGTGGAAATGGAAATCTTTAGTCTCTGCCTAACTCTATGGGAAACAGGTGTGAAAATATGTATGCATGTATGTATATAATTACATAAACCCCGAACTAATCCTAGTTGGTAAATAGCTTTTTACTAAAGTAATTTTAAGTAACTCCCAACATAAGACAAGTCCCATTTGATTAGTTGATGGGAAATATATAGATACAGAGTGGCAGACGATGGCCTTAACACTTTCAATATGAGAGGAGACCTATATTCCAACAATGGAATGATAAAGGGTCGATTATTATTATTATTATATAGATACACATGAGAGGATTGTACATTGAAATTAAAAAGTAACATCACGCCTGTAATTCCCGAAGGAGTAGGCAGAGGAGTGTAGTATATCCCCACTTTTCACCAGTTATGTTTAAGTCCCACAATGGAATAAGTAGTGAGTCTATTACCATACACCGGGCACTAATCCAGACTCCGAGGTACTATTAGAAATTCTAAATTAGAAAAATCCAATAGTACCCGATCTGGGATTTAAAAAGTAACAGTCAAATACTTCGTTAATTAATATGTAAATGAACTAAGCACTTATCTAGTTAATCCTTGAGAGAGTCACTGACAGCTTTATGACGTCATAAAGTTTTTATAGCGGATACAGCGCGGGCGTTATTTTTAAATACAGGATTGGGATATCGTTCGGTTAATAAGCTATTAGGATTTAAAGATACTTGCGGTATTGTGTACTACGTCTAGTCGCACTTGCGACTGCCGCAGTCTATTGTCTCATCCCTTCTCAATCTGAGAGGAGACACATATCCACAAAGAAACTCTAAAAGGGGTTGACGATGACGATGATAATACATATGTATGCGGTAAGATCATAGATATGTATGCGATAATAATTTCTCTATAAGAGATAGGAAATGATGCCCAGATCAAAAAGCAATTTTAAATCAATCACAACACAACAAGACATTTTGAACAATCAATATTTACCACTATATTTCCAGGAAGATAAGACCGTCGATACACAATTTGCCGGCGCAAATAGTAAAGTACAAAAGATATTTCCTTTATTGAATAACGCAGGCTCTGTTATTTTCACCCAAAATAGCGATAATGTAAAATAAACAGAGAGAAAACAGTTTCCCGCATTGTCTTTTCTTCTCGGATAGGAAATGTTACTGATGTCAGATAGGATTATAGTCGAATTTAAATTTTTTTTGTCGATCGCTTTATTGTTCTATTGCTGGGAATAGGTCTCCTCTCAGAATTAAAAGGCACAGTCCACCAGTCTGGCCAAGTACCGATTGGCAGACTTCACACGCCTTAAGGAAATTTAAAATTGGTTTTAATAACTATCTGCCCCAATGTGCAAAATAATTCAGTCAATAAAAAGTAATAAGTATCTCTTTCTAAAGTATATTTTATAGTACCTTCCACTTTGTTGCTATGTAGAGGCTGGTGCTATGTAAGAACTGTAAACTATGGCCAGTTCTTTTATATATATATTTTTTATAACCGGCGCGAGCAAACAGGCAGACGGGTCGCCTGATGGTAAGTGGTCACCGTCGCCTAAGGACAAGTGCAACACCCGAGGCGTTACCAATACTTTGTCGGCCTTGAAGGAGAGCTCTTTTCACGATTCTGTTGAAGATCAGTAAAATTTAGTCATCTACATAAGTGAGATGCCTGTGTAACCAGCAAGAATCTTCTAAATCGGAACTCATTCATGTTTGGGATTTTATTATATAGTAGCATATGTTCTCCTTCATTTTTGTTGGTTGTCACAGTAAATGGTTTTGTATCGTGTGCTATGTTAGTGACTCGTAAGCCTCATGGGGCTTAATATCTGCCAGCTCTTGGATAATTTAGCAACGTCGCACACTATAATATCTTAGATGGATGACTGGTCACATTTTAAGTGTCTCGTCTCCTCCACGACTCTATTCTTCCATTATTGGTTTCGGACTTTTCTTTTCATATAAAGAGTTTAGGCGATATTTTCCCGCATTGGTTAACTATGGTTGGGCAGGTTTAGATCGCACTGTTAAAAACTTTATGAGGGCTTAACGATATTTGTAATTTTATTGAAGCAAGTGTAGGATATGTTGAAGATTATTTTGGCTTCAAAGATTGGTGATTAGACTTTTCTAAATGTCGTGAGCTTCGTCTAAATTATAATATGAAGCTGTAACAATTTAATCGCACTTTGCGAAAAATGATGTTATTTCGAAAACAAAGGTTTTCAGGAAACAACTGAATACTGTTTATATGCCAAGGTGCCTCAGGTTGGCGAACGTTGATTAACACATCAACAAAGATAATGCGTAATGTTAAAATAGCCACAAAATATCAATGACGCAAAGTGCAGACAATCGAAAGCCTATAAATAGTGGCTACGTAGCCTAGAATATTGAATTGCAAGAAATACATTTATAACGACATTCATTATTCTAGTGAAATATCGTTTGAACTTCGAAAACATTTCGGTGTGACACATCGCGCTCGGTCAATTACATTCAAATGAAGTTGAACGGGCTCCCTTTACGAATATTGTTTTTTTTTTATTGTATTTCAATTTTAAACTGCCAGTAACTTGAATATTTTTAAAGCAACTCACATTTATTATCATGATCATCATCATCATGAGCCTACTCCCGTCCAACACTGCCAGCCATTTTGCGTATATCGTCGCTCCAACCTCCTGGAGAGCATCCCATGCTACGTTTGCCAAGTATTATTTTGACATTTATTATAATCATCTATATTTTAGTGTTTGAAAAGTTAATTTGCATCGTTAAGTCGTCTCCAAGCGTTAATATAATATTGAACGAAGGGAATTTTCTTTTCACACTAGGAATACAAGAGAGGCGGAGAATGAAATAATTACGTTTTTATGTATGCGTAGCGCGTACGAACGAATTTACTGTGAGGATCCTATTGATAAATGAGTTATCATTGTACGCGATATTCTTGGGACCGGGCTTTTGTTATTATTAGCTGCGCATTACATATTAGTGATTGTTTGCGGTCCGTTCAGCTAGCTGATTGTTTGGACACACATCGCGTATTAATAAATGGTTCGATTCTAATGTAGTGCTGTCTCATAGGACAATTATTATATCAATTGGAGAAAAATCCGTTTTTTTTATTGATTTCACTTAAAACTTTTTTTATATATGTTCAGCCTGGCATACGAATCTCTTGGATGGTTAATTTTCACCATCGCCTGTAACTTCGGAATGTCAGAGATGATTCCTATACCACAGCGGAACGATACAAGTTCTGACGATATTGATGACATAATAAGTATAATTATTATAATGATGATATAATTTAGTAAAATTCCCTTAACCCCCCACCTTCGCCGCTCCGTCTTTCGATCAGAAAGAAATATCTATTGGAATATTACGTTTTATCGCTAGACACTTTTTGCAAGCGGTCTACGTACAACTCTACATCGACTAATGGCATCGGCAAGATTATTCCGAGCACGTCCCGATTGACTTTACAGCGCTTTTATCGCTTTATTCCTCTAACAAGAACTCGTGGGATCGATATTTATTGATACAACACGTAACGGAAATGAACATTACGTACACAAATTTAATTATCTACCTACCTTCCCGTATTAATCTATGAATGCCTCTATCTATGACTTCGTATTTTCACGATCTTTACTTTCAATTTAAGACCAGTGTGATGATAATTTTCTTTTTATTATGGCGACGCTTTTGCGTCGCCATAATTATTGTCATCGGCCGGTATCAGTTCACTATTCGATATAAGCAAGCAAGCACAAACAACAAGGTCAGTCTTCATCGTCATCCTACTCCTGTGCATTGCTGGACATAAACCTCTCCAATGGCATGCCACTGAGCTCGATCTTCAGCTCTTCGCATCCAATCGCTGCCAGCCACTTTGCGTATATCGTTACTTTCACCGTTGTTCAACTTTACATATCGATCGCGATCTCCAACCGCGACAGAGCTACAAGAGCTACACGTGGTATGTAAGAGGATATGATACTTTCCATTCCCAATTGTTCCCCTGACCCATTGACCATTCATACTCAGATAAGTTTGTTTACAATTGGGTTGTAATTGGGTTGTCTTTATGTTAATAGCGATGTTTTAGTGAACACCTCTACGAGTACATCACTTGTACAAGTACTGCGCGAATGTTTACATGATTCAATTCTTAAAACATTAGTGGCTGTCTTTTGTTCCAAGGACGTGGATAGAATGTAATAGGGTTAGAAGATTCTGATCGTAAACTGGTATAAATGTTAGTTGGTAAGTAGAGGATGTAGTGTTTTTTCCTTTCTGCTTTGGTTAGGTCAGGTCGGGTCGGGTCGGGTCGGGTCGGGTCGGGTCGGGTCAGGTCAGGTCAGGTTGGAAAATAGAAAATTGTAGAACTAGAAATAGAAATTTAGTATTTTTTCGACCTGGGTTCAAACTCCGGGTATACTATTGGATTTTTCTAATTTAGAATTTCCAGTAGTGTGACTCGGAGTCTGAACATGTGCTCAGTGTATGGCAATAGGCTCACCACCTATTCCATGGGACTTAAACGTAACTGTTGAAACGTGGGAGTGTACTATACTGCTCTGCGGTGAAGTTACATTCGGTATTTTTTCATTTACGATGTACGGGATTTTAGAAACAGTATGTATATTATGATAAGCAGTGATAGCCTAGTGGTTTGAAATTCGACCTCTCACTCCGGGAGACCGGGTTCAAATCCTAGCGCGCACC
>DWJK01006623.1:0-10354 GCA_018248815.1 Croniades pieria auraria | reverse complement strand
TAAGTTTAAATATCACTTGCTAACGGTGAAGGAAAACATCGTGAGGAAACCTGCACACCTCAGAATTTATAAAAAAATATTCTAAGGTGTGTGAAGTTTGCCAACCCGTACTTGGTCAGCGTGGCAGGCCTTAATACATTTCATTCCGAGAGTAAACTCGGGTCCAATCGTTATACAATAAAAGGACATATGATGATATTTTATTAATGTAGCAGCAGGGCGCGCAGATGTCCTCATCTTATTTAGACTGTTCAAATCCAACCTTAGACAGGATGGAAGTCCTATGTGACTGTTGTATTGATTATTTTCCCTAAAGATTAGACGATAAACAGTCTAACGTACTTGACTGTTCATTGCAATACAGATAAGTTATTTCACGTGTCACCTTAGCTTTGAATTATATCGTTATTGTACTATTAATAAACTTTATTACAGCACTAAAACTAAAAGGAAACGTAAAAACAGTTTTTTTTTAATTTTCTTCAATGAATTTGCTACATAATTTTGTGTTCTGTATTTATTAATAATAAAAGGCATGGGCATTTCGTCTACATACGCCGGTAATTTTATAAACAAGGAACATATGTTTATATTACTGACATTTAAAACGATTTTTATTTTAGTTTTTCAATATTTAATGTTTACTAATTTAAATAAATGTGTAACGCTGAACTGTTTCAGCTGCCACAGCAAGAGGCCACAGGTGCGTTGATTGTACCTAGCTAATAAAATGTTTTAACAAAACAAACGTATTTTACGTAAAAGGTCATTTAAAAATGTGAGATTTAATGACGCACCTTTTAAAATGGTTACGCAAAAGATGCTATAACTGGAATTTAGTAAAATATTGTTATTCGAGATAAAAAATAAATTGCTCTAACCGTGTAGCAAACTATCATGAAAAAATTTGGTCATGCTCTTTCTCATTCAGAAAGAAGACCTGTGTCTAACAGTAGACCGATAAAAGATTAATCCCACTGAGATCTTATCGTTCTTGAGTTGAAAGAAGTTATTTTTGTAATTTTAAATTATGAAACTACTTACATCTTGATTAATGTACTGTGTAGTTCTTACTGTTATCCTGAAAATGCTGTTGTTCCTTAATTTGTATATGAGCATTGACCCTTTATGCTGTCGCGAATAAACAAAAGGGCAATTAAAAATAAGGATACAGGATAAAAAATGCAAAGGCGTTAATAGAAAACAGAGAATTTATTGCAATTTTGGAGAAATAAATACAACTAAAACCTTAAAAACATTTCAGAAAACGAAACAAATGCAACAATACTTACGAACTAACGTAGACGCTATAAAATAAATTATGAATTAAATTCTAAAATACTTTGTACGAAAATCATTAAAATAACTTGCATAAAAACTAGAAGGTTTTTAATATTTACATTTTTTCATATTCTAATAATCTCACTTTGGTAAACTGTGGTTAATGAGTTTTATTAACTTGCGCTTAGTCAACAGGGAATCAAATTAAACCTAAATACATAAGTATATATGTATATACAATAACATGTATATAAAACTAGAGACAAACTAAGAAGTAATGAAATTGTGCAAACACTCAATCAACGAATTAGATCGGTCATTTTAATTAAATCTATTTGGAACAGTATTAAACAAATAGATTTTTTATAAACAAAAGTATACCATACTACGCTATAAAAAACCTATTTTTGTTTTACCTTCAATTTGTTCAAAAACACAAATTCGAACACATATTAATTAGCATCTTTATGACAATTAGCGTCTCAGATGTATGGAAATTAGTGCAAACTAATTCATTTGCAAATCACCAAAAAATCCCCAACACACTGCACTCGATACAAAAGACACACGACACTCACTTGACGTACCCTAAAAATACTGCAATGTGAAACACATAAATATTAAGTAGAAATTGTTTTATGTACCAATTTTCTTATTCATCTGCTACTATACCGCTTTGTTCTTTTATACTCATAAAGGTTACAGACGTTGGTAAAATAATACAGTTTAAAATTTCACATTTTACCACACCAAAAGCTAATTAAATTTATTTTAGTTCGTTTCTGCCAATCCACACGTTAGCAAAGCGACGGAATATGCTCCAGGCTTCCCACAGTTGCAAGGGAAATCTGTGCCTAGCAATGAGAGCAATGTTGCAAGGACTGTATTCCTTAACCCAATTAACGGGAACTGGCGGGAGCTCATAAAGGACCTTAGGACGAAATTAGTCGAGCTATCCGAAAAAAACATACGTGAATAAGGTCGGTATATATTAAGCCAGTTTTGTTTGAACAGTGTTTTAGTATCATGTTTTTGATAAAAATAATATTGGTAAAAAGAAATGAAAATTACGAGAATGTGACTTTAACACAGCAACATACGTGTGACACGTCGGGCGCGATGAATAAATGTCGTTAAAAAGATTTAAGTTCATTCATATTCCTCACATTATCGTACTTACTGCATTATGCATAAAACGAGTCTCGATTCAGGCGACGAAACATTAGTACCCGCGAACTCGCTTTACGCATACCAACGAACCACTGATGAAATTACATCGAATTAAACATAAGTTGTGCGCGCGTAAGTCGCAAATAATGGCGACATTTTCGCGCGTAAATACATTCTGATTTTACTGCAAGTGTCCGTGGATGGACATTCCAACAACAGAAACGGATATAGCTGTGATTTTGCATTGCAAACGAGAAATGTAAAGATTTCAATACATGCCAGCTAGAGTTTAAATTAGGAAGTTAATAACCGTACATTAATTTTAAAATCTTCACCAAATATG
Source organism: Croniades pieria auraria (assembly GCA_018248815.1). Taxonomy (NCBI): domain Eukaryota; kingdom Metazoa; phylum Arthropoda; class Insecta; order Lepidoptera; family Hesperiidae; genus Croniades; species Croniades pieria. The sequence goes on along the minus strand of DWJK01006623.1, from coordinate 7,560 downwards.
GTCATTAACATAGAATTTTTATAGCTGCGTCGTCTATGCGTGGAACAAATGTAAAATACTCTTTCTGTGACTGACCATATCTCGGATATTGTCTAGACTTCTACTATAAAATGAAAATAAGAATGTATATATTAAAATAATTTAAAATTGTTAAGTACGAGAATTAAAATTGAAAGTTATAAGTTATTTGAAAATGCAGTTATTTTTACAAGAATAGTTAAAACGGTGCTGTGAACCAGTCAGTCGAACAGCATGACGAAAATTTGACGCATCATTAAATAACACACTCGGAAGACCCAGTTCGACATAGGCACATTTCGTTAATACAGTTAGAGCGACTTTTTTGGTTGATATCAGTTTACGGACACAATCGGAGCGCACGAGACCTTGCGGGGACCGGTTCCGTCCACTTCATTACGAGCGAGGTGTACGTACTGAGAAACCACCAATCTCAGCTCCATCCATTGAACGTTCGTGGAATCACCAAGAGCAAGGTATTTTCGCGGTAAATCTTGTGTCAAAAAAATCATCACAGTCAATAGACATTTTATTGCTATTTATATAATAGTTAAGCATACTATCAAATATCTTAAAGCTAAGTCTAATATTATTATTATATTTTACGCCAGATCCCTTATGGGGTAGGCAGATTGATACTTAGCTGAAAGTATTGTAGCCTTTTGTAAGACGAATTTTGCGTATCGAAAAATGTTGGATATAAACTCATAAAAAATGTTTAAATATACTTTTGGTAATGACGGTTTAAAATTTCATGGCAAGTCAACAATGACTTAGTTTAATTTGTTTTCCAAAATAGGCGTATTAAATTATAAATTTTGTATGTAAGTAATGATATTTGGATAGCTAAATATTTTTATAGTGACACAGAGCGTAGGATATTTCATACAAGTGACAAAAATAATGACTGTGAGAAGTCGCTGGCGTTCTAACCCACATATTTGTACCAGGGCGACTACAGAAAGGCGATTAGTGCCCCGCTTACCGGAATTAGCCACATCAGACATTCACTTCCCTGGTTCCCGACAAGAGTTTCGTTAAACGTCCCGCTCGTAGTTGCTTTCGTTTTTTTTTCCTTTCGATTTGACAGAGAGAGAAAGATGTCGCGTGTAAGTTCATCAGTGTGACAAGCCGCGTTACCGGGGCAACCGTTAGATCAAGCGGCGTGGCGCCGAGATGGGTAGAGTCCAGCATTTGTCACCGGACCACCGGCGCCGTAGTATTTATAGCGACGCCCGCGCGCCCGTGGGCGGCGAGAGCGTCCCCATACGCTTTATTCAGATATCAGAATTAACAACGCGAACGAACTCATAATTTTTCTCAGACACATAATTATGGCGATTCAACAGCACATAGGAGTCTACGTTTACAAACTCCATTTTAGAAGCTCTAGCTAATTTCAGATGTCCTTGATGCACTATATTCTATGCAACAGACAATGCTGTGACGATCGGCTGATCGCGGTATACCGCAGTCTATCTAGATATAGTGAAATGCCCCCGCCGACGGGTAGCAGTGTAGGTGGTGCGAGAAGTTGTGCTCTGCAATCACTAACCCACAAACCCTACGGATCAGGGGTAGAATCTGCCAATGTTCAGCAGTGGACTGAGATGCACTGATGATATGACATGATAATGATGTGAACAGCATATATCCTATTTGACCGTTCCAACACTTAATTTTGATCCACACAACGTAGCTTAAGTTACGCGTCTATACATATTTACAACAAACATTGTACTTTGATGCTAGCAGGTTATAACTTATTTTCCTAACATGAGGTAGTCCTCGACAATATACATATGTCACGAGTTAAACTTAGTAAGAGACAATACACACACTAATATTAAAAGACCCGCAACGCCGACAGAGTTCGCGGCGGACGGAAGGTCTTGATATGGTGGTTTTTTGTGATGTTTCTCATCGTAGCCTCTATCAGGGCCTTTTGTGTGATTCTTCAAATGCTTATGAAAGCATAGCCTCGCTAGATTGTTCTGCATTCTTGGACAGTCGTAGTCTTCGTTCCCGTCGCAATGGCAAGCTGTAAGGGCAGCTGCTTTTTCCTGCTTTCTCAATATCTCTATTGAGTTTAAACATTTACTTGAACACTTTCTGCCGCGATATACAGATCTACATAACTGATGGTAGTAGCCGAGGGCTGTAGCGCACTGTGCATCGGCCAAGCAGATCAGCTGCGAGAGTCTGCAAGACGACGTCGCGTTGGCCGCCCCTCGCAACACCTGAGGCCGGCAGATGTCGATACGCTGCTTCGCTTCCTCGCAGTACTCGTCCTCACATCGGCACTGTAACAAAAAACAAATATATTGCATTTGAAAAATAACACGCAGAAGTTAACTAGGCACCTCGCTATGATGCCGTGATAGCGAGATACGAACTGCATAAAAAGGCTATTTAATTGTATCACAGTTTTCTTTTCATTTTGGTATTTAACTTCTCACACGTGTGTTTAACGTTAGCTAAGTTAAGCTAAGTCTGTATTGTGGTATTGGTAAGCAGAATCAGATAGCAGAATGGAAAGCGCACGCCTCACAAGTGCCAAGTTCATTTCTGCGTATTATAAGTATGTTTAATAAAAGTTTAGCTATATGTCCTTCACTATAAACTTTTAGGGACAGTCGTAAATCTTCACTGTCCGGTATACTTAATAATAACGTTCCACGGTTGTAAAGCCAAGCAGTCCAAGCAGTGGGACCAACAAAATAGAATTAGGTTTGAATTTTCAAACGTAGAATACCCGTTAGTTTGCTTTATTGGTGTCCACTCTGATGTATTCAATGAATGTTGCAAGTATTGTACTAGCTACTAAATATAGTAGATACTTTCTAATCAAATAACTATTATTCGAAGATTATGTTTATTATTTACTTGTATCTCACTTATGCATTGATTTTTGTTAATTATGCGTTCAACGTATTTATTCAGGTAAGTAAAGATAGCTAAACTTTAACATAAAATGGTGTCAGAATACTTCAGTACCATCAATGCCCTAATTGATTTCACATTATAAAATAGGGTAAAACAAAAATAATTTATATTCGTTATCAGCTTCCAAAACAAATTTATGAGTAACTGGAGCAATAAACGTACTCTCTTTTATATATTTTTTTCCTTTCGATGATGCTGTCGTCCAACGCTACTAATTGCTCGATTTTGACGGAAACATTTAATTAAAATACAATTTATTGGTGATGTTGAATCGATGGCACATATAAATAAAAGAGTAGCCTCCGCGCTACGCTATATTTTTTGTGAGAACGCGGCAACACCTGCGCATGCGCAAGAATGAACGCTGCGGTAGGTCTGCGATCAAGACGTCAAATCTCAAGGCTGGTCGCGGCCGCTCCTTTGCACTGCCTCGCGATACACATTGCCCAATCGCTCCACAATAATAATCACGTCGTTACAGTCTCCATTACAGATTATAAACTTATCAGAGCAGTTTCTAATTTTCAAAAAAAAATTATGACTCGTTGTAATAAAGTTTTAAATTATTTATCGAAATTGAATTCATATAAGTGTATTTTTCGATTCACGTTAAATGGGGTAAGTTTTTGATAATAATATTCGATTAGATAAGCGTTATAACCACTAATGGTAACATTTTCGTTTACGTAATGAAATGGAACATCTCGGTTGTAAAAACTAAAATTAAGGTAACCCTTATATTATCGTCACAATGTTTTCTTCTTTTTAAACTTGTAAATCCAATATTAACAAAACTGCGTTAAAGACATGAAGCTTTAAGAAATTTCTAGAACAACTGTAGTACTATAATGACTCCTGTAGGGAACCTATTTCGTAGGACAGGTGTAGTAAGAAATGAGAATAGTTATAATAAAATTGCAATGAGCTGTCAACACTATTAGTGGTAAGTAAACCCTATATCTGATATGGGGTTATATAGTACCCTGGCACTAGATTATCAGACAGCTGAAACAGTAGGGGGCCAGTCATGTTACCGTAAATAATGTCAAGCATTCAGTAATTAGTGCACTAAAACTACCCGGAATACATTTCTAAATTGAGGATTAAATATATGCAAAGAACAACGTATTTAAAATTGATGACCGATTCTAGACTGCAAAAAAAATTCTGATAAGTTTCACTTGAATTATATTTTTAAACAAAGGCGATATGATTATATATGTATGTACCGGGTAAACTCACGTACGTTTTTCGGGATGGCCCAAATACTTTCGGACCTGTACGAGGTCCTTCCTCATGAGCTCCCGCCATTTGCAGCGGAGACTGCGCGATATATAGAATTGGAATATCTACAACATGTAAATCTAATTTTTAGGTCAAATAATCTTGAAATACAAAATGCAGATAACGAACAAAGTCACCTTGAAGATTTATTAGAGACGTTGTGTTAAAGATTTATTGTAGAATGCTTACAGTCGGAGAATATATTTTTAAATTTCTGCATTCTTACAACCGCTTTTTAGAAAACAAGAAATAACATTTCTCAGCGGGCAAAAATATTTAGACGTACATAAATACCAAGCAACGAATTTTATTAAATTCTATAACAGCACCTTGTTTATGGTTCAACAAATTAGTTTTATTTATGGTTGGCAATAACAATTTTCTACTTAAATACACTGACTTTAGTGACATTAGTAATAAAACTTTGACTTCTATTTAAATTGTCTGCATTAAATTAACCCTAATACCGGTCTACGCTGAAAACGGGCTCCTGTCAGGATGAGAAAGGTTTAGCCCAGCTCACTAAGTTCGTGTTGCCAGTTCTGACACGCCTTAAAGAATATTATTACGAACTATAGTAGTGTAAGGAGTGTATGTCACCTTAACATGTTTTTCTTCACCATTGTCTGAATAAATAGTTTGCGCTGTTGCATTTTGCATCAAAGAATTGTTAGATTTTCCGCGAATTTAACATATTTGCAATAGATTTGACTTAACTCCGATAGTGGAAGGAGATGAGAGGCGCGTGGAATAAGTTCAAACATGTTGCTTGAGGCAGTATCAGTGATAAACAACACTAATAATTTCTTAACCGAAAAATTATACGTTGAAGTAAAACATCTTGGTTTTATTCCGCTAGCAACTTTGTTGTCTCACAAGGTACGGTTGATGCGAGCAACACAGGGGAACATAGAGACGCAACAAGAGATATCTATACCCAAAAATTGAAATACTAGATAAAGAAATACATAATATAAATAACCGAATGCAAGATTTACATAAGATTATCAATGTCACTATCGTGAAATTCGTGAAGAAAGCGTCCTCGTTCGCAGAAAACATATTCCTTATTCGGTCATTATTTCTACCTGGTTGTTGAATGTCACTTATTGCGCGTGTAACCGAAAAGTGTAAAACACCGCATTATGTCCATATTCGTCAAGACCACGTGAAGGCGAGGTCGACAACCGCGACCCTCTCATAATGGCGTTGCGTCGTGTCCGACAAATCTGACGTCTAAATTAGATTTTATTGCTAGGCGTCTGCGCAATCCCAACACCCAACATCTTTCGACCTCTTTCCCTTACATTTCACAAGTATAATATTACATTCACTGCCACAATGAAAGCTCAATGAATACTGGACGCACTCTCAATTGGAAGACACTCCATAAACAACAGTTGATGAGAACTTATTGTGACAAGTACGACCTTCTTCCATACATCTGAACAATTCATTTATAAGCGTGAATATAATTGGACTTCATAAACACTGGTTACTGATATTAAACTGCAATAAAGGAGTATAAAAATAACATTCGTGGCAATCGAATTAACCCTATCATATAAGTGATATTTATTTAGTGTTACTTCAAATATTACGAATAGGCGTGGAGTTTTCGTTATAGATAGAGATAGTTAGAGACAAATATGCCTTAACTGCTTCGTTTGTCGAGTGCTTGCAAGCGCGACTGCCAATCGGGAGGTCTTGGGTTCAAATCCCGGGTATTATTGGATATTTCCAATTTAGGATTTCTAGTAGTTACTTGGAGTCTGGTTGTGCGCTCGGTGTATGGCAATAGGCTCACCACCTATTCTATTGTGGGAGTTAAACGTAACTGGTGAAACGTAGGGGTGTTCTACACTCCTTTGTATCCTACCTCATCTTCTCTTTTTCATCTCCTATCATTTTCTTTATTAATCAGATTATCTATCCATATGTACAGTTAGCATTGATAGCCTAGTTGTTAAAAATTTAGGTTCCCACTCCAAGGGTCCTGAGCTCATATCCTTGGGCGCAACTTTTTACAAAATTATATGCGATTTAAGATATAAAATTTTTCTCGCTGTGACGGCGAACAAAAACTTCGCATGGAAACCTACCTTACAAGCATACGAGTACCTTAGAGAAATATTCATAACGTTGGTCACTTGGCCAGCGTGGCAGATTATGGCTTTTACCCTTCTCATTCACAGGAGTCCCATCCAAAAGTGAACAATATAAAGTTGATAAGGATTGTTGATATGTATACGAATATATTAAACGCAAATAGCATTAAAATTCGCCTCTCATTCCGTGACTGCAAATAATCATCCCCATTTCACAATTCGAAACTTGGCAATATCTACTACGTTCGGTTGTATGGGATCTTCTGTTCATGGGTCTTCAATAACATCAACAAGCACACCAACAGCGTATGTATCGTCTAGCGCAGTATTGTCAGTATACTATAAATCATGCTTATTCGATAATGACTATTCAATAATAACTATTGGGTTTTGAAAGCTTGACATTATTGTCTATTGGTTTCACAGGAAGCGGCTCTGTCCGCTGGACTGGAGGTTGAGAATTCCATTCCCATCCGAGGCAAACATTTTCGTAAGGAACACGAGCATTGTTCACCCATAAAATAATCTGTATAATTATGTATATGATATATGATGACTATAAAAAGCACGTTAGGTCTGGAAGAGTAGAGATATTTGGCATTCGGTGCTCTCTACTTAACCCATGAAGGACCTGGCATGACCACATAATATCAAAAATAACGATTGCAAAAGTAAACGAACACTCACATTCATAAGCTCCTTCCCCTCCTCCGTGGAGGTGAGAGCTATGAGGGCGTGCTCGCAGGCCTTGGGACACACGGAGGTGGGCTCGCTGAACACGTCGTTGCACAGCAGCATGTAGTTGTTGAGGGCGCGGCCGCAGCCGGTGCGGTAGGCGCAGCGCATGCGCGCCTCCTCGCACGGCGTCGCGCGCGCCACCGCCACGCCCAGCGCCACCACGGCCGTTACCAACCACATCCCCTGCAACAAACAATACATATTAGCACTACCCATCCATCCAGCTTTGGACTTTCACTGCTGGACACCGGCCTCCTCTAATCGGCGCCACTCCATCCGGTCCTGGGCGTTCCGAATCCAGCATCATCCCGTATACCAGCATATTAGCACAGTGGTATTCAATCAAATCATGGCTATGAAAAGCACCATCATCATCATAATCATCATTATCATCATCATCAGCCTATCTCAGTCCACTGCTGGACACAGGCCTCCCCCAATGAGCGCCATCGCGCCCTGTCCTCGG
>DWJK01006622.1:0-10355 GCA_018248815.1 Croniades pieria auraria | reverse complement strand
AAGTATCACTTGCTAACGGTGAAGGAAAACATCGTGAGGAAACTTGCCCGCCCTAGAAATTATAAAAAAAAATGTAAGGTGTGTGAAGTTTGCCAACCCGCACTTGGCCAGCGTGGCAGATTATGGCCTTAACCTTCTTAATACGAGAGGAGACCCATATTCAAACTGGGATAATAAATGGGTCGATTAAAAGAGAAAAAAGAGATAAATCTTAAAAGGCACATTATTTTGAAAACAAAGAAGTGAGCGCCAGGATTTCGCTAGAGGCCAAAAGCAAGCAAATGGTCTACTAATAGTTAATTATTTAAACATACTGCTCTCAATAATACATATTGTTAAAAATTGAAATATGTTCTATATAAATATAAAACGTAACATCTCGCCTGTAATCGCCGAAGGGGTAGGCAGAGGCACTCCTCTTAGGTAAGGTACTACACTTAGTACACTACGTTTTACCATTTACGTTTACGTCCGATAGAATAATTGGTGAGCCTACTGCCATACATCGGGTACAGACCAGGTTCCGAGTCACTACTAGAAATACTATATAAATATATTGTTAAATTAGCTGCTATCCTTGTGAATTCATTAGCATATTTTTCTATGCCTCAATTCTTACTAGCAGCACGGACTCTTGATTTGTACTCGGTGAACAAGTGAATCTGCCTACCTCTATGAGAACACAGGTGTGATTTCATGTTAAATTAGAAGTAAAAAATTAGGGCTGTTCGATAATCCAAAGATCTGGGTATAAATATCTATGGAAAGCATCCCCCCCGGACGAGAACTTCGCCGGCAAGTGAACACAAGTAATAATTAAATCCCAAACAAGTTCGATAAGTTGAATTTATTCAAGTTCCGATTTTAATCTTCGGTTTGCTCTCGTGGCTTATCCCCCTGACGCCGTTCCGCGTAGCTATGTAGCGTTCTGGGAACTTTGTCAAGTTTGCGTAGCTTTGTTCATCGTTACTTATACGTTTGTTTGTTGCAATCGTTTAGGAATAATGAGGTTTATTTGCAGTAGGACAAAACAAAAAAATATATGTGTTTTACTACAATAGCACAGTCTTAGTTTACAACAATAAACAACATCAAAGAATAAAATGACCATATTTGTATTGTAGAGTCTAAAAATGACAATGTCATGTGGTATTGACCTCGATTGGTTGCAATCGCGACTGCCGGGAGGTTCTGGATTGAAGTCCCGGGTCGGGTACTACGGAAATTTTCTAGTTTAGAACTTTTAGTAGTGACTCGGTGTCTGGATTAGTGCCCGGTGTATGGCAATAAACTCACCTATTCCATGGGACTTAAACGTAACAGGTGGAACGTGGGAGTGTACTACACTCCTCTGCTTATCCCTTCGGGGATTACAGGCGTGATGTTACGTAATATAGTGGGTATAAGTATGGTAAATTATAAAATATATTTCTGCTTAGAACATCAGATTTTAAAGCACGAATGTATTTCTTAAAAAGTATTGTTAGCACATTATATAGAGTTTAGATATTTTAGACACGTACCGAAAACATCAAAGACAACGAACTGTAAATATGTAAAATTGATTCTCGATAATTTTATGTAAAGTACCCTTGATTGACGCTCGGGGACACTTCTAACGCCTTTTGATCCTGCGTGTGATAGATTTCAGACAAAAATCTTATATTAAACCCAAAAAATATTAGTTTTTCTATTCGATTTAAAAAAATATATAACTTCTGGGTAAATTATTTACATTAAACTACTATTTTATACTTAAATAACAATTTTTTTTTTGAGAGACGTTATGTTCAACTTATTTATGAACTTATAAAAAAAATATTTTTTAAAATTGTTACCAGAAATAAATTCAATATACAAGATATGTTATAAAAAACTTCTGCCTTGTAAGATTAATTAGTTTGAATATCGACATTTTCCTGCAAAACTGCAAAATACTCGTTTTACCGCAGTTCTCAGAACTTTTTGTCAAATACTTTAGTGCTTTGTCACTAAAAAGGATATTTATTATGAAACTAATTGATTAAGGATTTGTTGGTTAACTTCGATAGATCGTACAGTTATATTATTCTGCGGTCTGGTCGCTGAGGTAATCCATAAAAGAACCCCGGCCCGATTCTCCTACTGCAACCTAATATTCTTGATATTAGAAATATATTGTTATGTACGAAATATGTCCAAGCTTAGCTAAGATTTTCTTTAAACTTAGAGTTGGTCAATATGGCGAAATATAATTTAAGTTGAACGGATTTATAACATGTTAAAAAATGATGTTACTATATCATTTTCACACCAGGTTCTATACTAGGTAAGCAGAGAGAAGCGAGTGCCAAATACCTCTATCTTTACGGACCTAAGATTTGCAATCATCCTTTAAAGATTGTATTAAAACATGATAATATAGTTGTAGCTTATTTCACACTCACTCTATGAAATAATGTCATCCCAGTATCATGAATAAATTAAGTTCAAATGTCAAGATCTCGCGGTATCAGTGCGGGATGTTGCGCCGGCGGGGCGCGGCGGGGCCGGGCGGGGGCCGCGAGAGGGCCGGGGCCGTAACGTGGGCGTTCATGCGGAAACTGACGATAACGCGGCCCAGCCTACCACGTAACCCGGCGAGTGTGATAGCGTTATCGGCGACTTAAAAATGTATGGCCAATAACTGAGAGCCCCCTTCCCACGGAGTTGCGACACGCTACGAACACCTTGAGGGAACTCTACGGACGTGGATGTTTTACTCAATGAACAGTGACTTGTTCGAGACGCAGAGTGACTGTAAAATTTTGCTGACGCGTCCACCGTGATTTGTTGACGATTTTTATAACAGTAGTGCGTCTATAAAAGCATGATGATATTACATGTTCAGTGTTGTCTGGATTCTCTCTTGAATAGGACTGGCATAAGAATCAAATAGGACTGCTCGAGATCAGACGGACACTTAGTTAATGACGACTAAATTGTATCTATGTAGCTGCCACACGAATGCAAGCATTAGTCGTACGTAATCCCTGAAGAGGTAGGCAGAGGAGTGTAGTACACGCCCACGTTTCACCAATTCCGTTTACGTCCTATCATGGTATAGGTAGAATAGTATATCGTAAGGTACAGAAAAATGTAGTGATGTTCTTACCGCTCCTGCAAAGTCTAGAAACTTTCTTAAACAACGTTTTCTTCATGTTTTTTAAACACGTTTTATTTAATCAAGCTGGCCGCAACATTATCCGAGCAATTAACATATCGGTTATCATTCGTGTATTAATTGGGTTGCTACAGGTTGTAGCAAAATATTTTATTAATGTATTTAATATCTTTATGCTATTTTAATCCAGACGGGCTACGTGGTAGGGGCTAGCGGCGCGACGCTACCAGGAGAGTTTTTATAACGGCTGGGAGAGGCAAGTGGTGTATTTATAAAGATTTACCTTCTTTACGCTGGTATGATGGCTAAATATAGTTCATTTATATTACTAAAACAACGAAGCCATGATATTCTGTGAAATATATTGTCTTTTAAGTTTCGTTTCTTTAGTAAACCGTCCCTATGTCATAACCTTTATATTACTATTTAGTGATATTTAGTCACTTTTTACAATTTTTTATTAAAAAGTATGAAATAAACGAGTGCACATCTGGATAAGGAACATTGTATAATAATAATTCGCTACTGGCATAGATTAGAATCTTGAGCAAGGATGCTGAAAGGGAACGCTGGAAAGCTTTTAAATCAGTCCTTACAAGAGTTAAATAAGGGATGGAATATTAACAGTAAATCATTTAGGCTACGGCAAGTAACGCCTACTTTAAAAGAAAAGACCATTGGCGAGTAGACAAGAGCATTTTCTTATAATAATAACTTAAGTTTTTTTCTTTTTCTATTCATCATTAACATTCATTATCAGGCTATCCCCGTTCACTGCTGGACATAGGCCACTCCAATGGCACGCTACTGAGCTCGATCTTCAGCTCTTCGCATCCAACGGCTGCCAGGCACTTTGCGTATATCGTCACTCCACCTAGCTGGAGGGCGCCGTACGCTACGTTTGCCAAGAGGTTTTCTATTATGAATATTTATTTACATTGAAATTAAATTTGGAACGCAAATGTAAAGTTATTTTGTTTAAGTAAAAAAAAGTACAACTTTATTTATACATAATAATTTGTTTCTGCTTAGATTCCTATATTTGACAGATGGTTGATGGGCAAAAATATAAGAAAAATGATAAAATAAACTACACAAGTAAAGTGTATATAAAAATCTATGACTTGTCTCATTATGAGGTCTTAAATCACGTATGAGGTCGAATATATTTATACACGTCTTAATTATCATGTAGCACCGCCTACTATGCTAGTCAACGAACATGACACCACCAAACAATGCTGCCGAATAGAGCAACCCCTTTCTATCTTTATACGTTAGATATTAAGGCTGAAAATGGCTTGGCAATACGAATATATCATTGTATTGGCAAGCCGTCTGTCAGTGCGAGAAAACATTAATGTTTCATGAATCTGGTGGAAATGTATGGAACGAAGATCCGTATCAGATAATAGATGTGTCTCTATTTGACGTCACTCAAAATAGGGTCGCCGTGGCACATTTCGGGAATTAATGCGTTCAGGTACGGAGTTGGAAATATATGTGGATGGAATAAAGATAGATAAAACTCACATGTTACTTAAAGATAACTATTGATTTGAATTTGCGTAAGCTTTTTATATTTTATGGTGAAGAATATTGTAACAATTTTTGAAGATTCGAAAATTTATGACTACAATTTGCAGAACTACAGTTTTCTTTATTTGTTCTTAAGTATAAATATTTTCCAAACCTTGGGTCCAATCACGTTTATATTTTTCAAAAAGGATCAAATATTAGCATAACAAATCATAACGACGGTTCGGTTATACACGAATATCTAAAGGTCGGTTCATCCTGTTTATCCAGAACATAAATTAGTATATCTACAAACGCACCCCTACAATAGACAGTGGTAGAGCGACCATAAACAAATCGCGCGGTGTAGTTTTATCACAAAATCGACATCTATGACATGTTTCCCTTCGTTCTTCCCCTGCGTTCCCGTTCCCTTCGCCAAACTCTAAGGGAATACGTTCAGTGACGTTATCTCAAGCTTCGATTAGTAAATTTTCGTAAATCTGGTATTTTCTCTTTGATTAATGCAGGTGTTGATGGAGGCTATGATTTATCTTAGCCAAAGAGATCAGATTCTGGCCGACAGGGAAGTCAGGTGTTCATGAAACTGGCGTTGGTTATTGAAGCGAGTGATCAATGTTTAGGGAGCACATCAGGTCTATGAAGTTACAGATATTTGGCATTAAACGCTCACTGCCTACGCCGTAAGAAACCTGGCGTGAAGGATAATAATGATTTCTAAAGTTTAGACACGACACAGCCAATGAAGTAACTCTTTATTCATAATAATTATTTAATCTTTCTTTTACTCACGGTAAAATATTTTATAACTCCCTTTATTGCTTTCATAAACGTTAATTCACATAATAATGTTAAACAATATCAAGTGTCATGTATGATTTTTTAGTATATAGGTTTCTATTTCAGGTGTTTAATTATTTATATGTAGAAGGAAGATTATGAAATGTGTTATCGCGTTTATGGAAAGAGTACTTTATGTAAATAAACACGTAAGATGTATAATATAAGGTTAAAGACATTGGCCATTCTTCCTGTAAGTGTAAGAGACCCGACGAGATGTTATAAGGAAAATTTTAAAGCATATTTTTAAATTTTTTTCGTTGCCTCAAATATATGTTTTCTTTCGAACATTTTTCTTGTATTTATTGCGTTTGTCTGCTGTATGAATTAAAGATGTTCGTGATTCAAGTCACGCGTCGGCCATTTTGTCAGTAACGGCATAATGGCGGGAAAGGGCCTGCCGCTCGAGCGCGCACAGGTGTTTAGCAACCGATACGAATATTTCGCGACACGCATACTAAATTAAATGCAGAAACACATTTTTACGGTTTTGGTGCCGATTAGACACTTATATAAAATCATTTTGTCTATTCGTACTTTTTTACATTTTTTTTCTTTTACTTATCTTATTGTTATCATTTACTAACTGATCATTTAATGAAAAATTTAAGTAATAGTTAATAAATAACAGTAAGTAAGTAGTTCTATAGAAATAATTGTGATAACACCTTTAAAATTTTTATTTATTTTATGGGATGCTTTGCTGACGTCACAAACCACGGCTTTCGATATTCCGATAGGAAAGGCATTGGCAGAATCAGTTCATACAATTCTCGTATACCCATGTTCATGAATATTTTATTTTTAACATAGTTGCAACTATTTTTCTATTGTCTTTTTGTAGTTCTGTGTATATATGCTTTTTTTATTTTTGACAATGAAACGATCGGATTTGTAAAGGAAAAGCGTATTTTGCAATTTATTACTTTCAATATTTTAACCTCCGTTGACTTTCTCTAGAAACATTACGCCCCTTTCACAATTTATTTTATTCGGACTCTTACTTTGTAACATATTATTTACATACAATTTATTGTTTTTGGTATTCAATATTCTATTTCCCGTAGTTGTAACGAAGTTGAACAATATTAAGTGCCTAATTTCATATTGCAATTTAATATTTCAATCATTGTAACATAATACCAACTGAACTGGCTTTGCCGCCACTGACTTTATTTTACCTGCCATATACTCCATCATTCTGGGGTGATTGGTAGATAATGTCATTAGGTATTAAGTTATTGTAAGTCATTGTAATCTATCTTAAGCTTAATGTAAACGTAACATCACGTCTGTAATCCCCGAAGGGGTAGGCAGAGGAGTGTAGTACACCCCCACGTTTCAACAGTCACGTTTAAGTCCCACAAAGGAATAGGTGGTGAGCCTATTGCCATACACCGGGCACACATGCAGACTCCGAGCCATTACTAGAAATTCTAAATTATAAAAATCCAATAGTACCAGACCCGAGCTTTGAACCCAGGACTTCCCAATTGGCAATTGCGTTTGCAACCACTCGACCAACGAGGCTGACTGCCTCGTTAACATGTCTTTAGGTTAACAATAAAGATTACTTAATAATAACTAGAACAGTCTTAATTCTATAGTCCTGTTATAAAAGCCACCTGTGCATGCTCTCTACCCTATTCGTATAAAAAAATCACTAGCTATATTGTTAATAAATGAAATAACAAATAGCTACTTCATTGTTTTGTTACTTTATTTCCTTTGCTCTGTAATCTTAGTATCTATACGTTATAAAAACGTAAAAAACATATATTGCTTAGTATTAAGAAAGAAGAGATTGGTCAAAAAAAATTATATATTGAGTAACGAAAGAAATAATATACAAGGCGAGTTAAAAATGTTAAAGTTGGAAGGGGCACATCTAGGGGTAAATGCTGCGATCATATGAAAGATGCGTACAATAAGGCCAAGTCAAATTAATTCTATTAGACAAGCGTGTATGACGTCGATTTGACAGTAAAATAGGGAAACGAAATTCGTCAAGATCGTATCCGGTGAACATTTTTAGTTTCTGTCTACTTTTTAAGGTTTCAGGTTAAGGCTTGTTTATTAGATAGTAAACATTAGGCTTTATCAAGCACATTTTCACGCGGGTTAAGAAAGTCCGACAAATCTTCCGAGAAACTTTTGTCCCCAGCAATACGAATGCAAATGTGATAGTGCGGTAAATTACAGTTTGCCCGTATTATAACGATACATTTTCCATTGCATTTTTAGATGCAATAAATTGCAGTGGCATATTATTTTGGGTGGTATTCAATGCAGTATTAAATATATAGCTTAAACAGAGTAGGTGTAATAGGCTTTGAAGAATTATTCGAAAAAAAACTTTCCTTAATCGTAGGATTGACAAGAGAATGAATAATTTAATGACGTCTGATCAAATTCTTCACATATATTACTCAGAATTTAAATGAACAGCAGAACAGAGCTTCCGCGCATCAGTACAACCCGTAAATAGACACGCGTAGGTGGAACACGAGACGCGCCAGTTGAGATTATAATTTATGGCATTATTTATACAAGCTTCCAAACATAATGAGCGAATATTAAACGGGACATAATAGGTAAATACTGTGTGTGGGCACCATACCATAGGGATACCGGCGGAGGCAGCGCCCCGCGTGGCATACGAGTGAGATATACACATACATAGTTGTAGGTCGTGTTGTTTATGCGCGGCGCGCAGTGGGGCGGCACTAACGCGCGCAGGGCGCCCGCCCACCGCGGCTTTTTATTATCAGTCCGTGGATTATCATTATCACGGTAGGGTTATAGATAACGGCCACTTGATTTATAACACTGTGTTAATAATAATTAGTATATTTGTATAGACGTCCAATTTCATAGTATAGTATTTTTTTAGCGTCCCTGTTCGTTTTTCTCGACATCGAGCTTTTTCTGATACATTTCGAATATATGTAGATGTTTTTTTGCTGTTAAATTTCCTCAAATATGTTGTACTAGCAATTATGTTATGAGTTTCACGGTCAGACTCGCAACAATACAAAGAAATCTTCGCGCAATGTGTGGGGATGCCAGATACAGAGTTGAACCTTGGAAGCCGTAACATTACTTACGCAACGAAATCATCGTGAAATATATGAATATAATATTTTGATTTAAATGCAATAAATGAAAAACAATATTTATATTAACATATTAACGGCTACGACCACATATACACTGACAGATTGAATACCGTTATGATGTATTCTTTATATGTCTATAATTGGATTCGAACCCACAATAAGCTGACAATCCAGATATAAGCGTAGTAATTATAAGGAAAGAATACACACATAACTTATCGATGTAGAAAAAACTACACTCGACATTAATTATAAATTCCTTTATACTTTCACTTTGACCAATGAGGTAGTCATTGGTCGAGTAGTTGCACGTGCGACTGCCGAACGAGAGGTCCTGGGGTCAAATCCCGGGTCGGGTACCAGAGGAATTTTCTAATTCGGAATTTCTAGTAGTGACTCGGAGTCTGGATCAGTGCCCTGTGTATGGCAATAGGCTCACCACCTATTCCACGGGACTTAAACGCGACTGGTGAAACGTGAGAGTGTACACACTCCTCTGGCTACCCCTTCGGGGATTACAGGCATGATGTTACGTTTTTATTTCTTTTTTACTTAGTATTGATTATGATATCTCTAAATGCCGTATACAATATGAATTAAAAAGCCCAACAAACATGAAAGCTCTAGTGTACTAAACAGACTTAGCAGATTTCAGCAACTTTTCTTCATCGTAAAACGTCATACAACCCTTAATACTACATATTTCGCTACTATATTTCTTTATGTACATTAAATTCATAAACACGTCACGTATGATATATTTGTGAATACTTAATAGAGTTATAAATATCTGTATTATGTACAGATGAGTTGGCACATAGAGACATCGCGCTTTAAGTGGAAACAGACACGTATTAAAACCTCTCGCCACACGTAACCCTTCTAAACAGTCCCGGGGTTGCAAATTAACAGCTATAATTACATGTAAACCGTATGAACAGCGAGGGGATGTTCCGAAACCGCCCTTTAGCAACGTTTTCATGTTTTATAATCCTGTTTCATGCGTTATTGGCTCAGTAAACCCCTTTGTGCTATACGTTCCCGCGACCACGCTCCGCACTTTACGAGTAATGCAGCTACTCTGTTCTGTTAGTTTCATACTGAAATTGTTCATAAACACGATTGTTAACAGTAATGTTAAATTGTTATATTCCGATATCATTAGCCTGTCTCAGTCCACTGCTGGACATACGCCTGCCCATATAAACGCTATGATGCCCTATACTCGGCTTTGGTCATTTCAACTAATAATGTTACTGAGTATTTAAATTAATCTGGAAACGAATGCTCTTATTCCTACAGTTGTGTTCGTGTTCGGTTGAGGATGTCCACAGTTCAGCTGCTAGATATGACTGTTGCCAGCTTATATGCTACACTCTTAACTTATCTGTCAATCATCATAAAAAATAAAAATTGGTAGCCCTTGTTTTTTTCCAGTTGAATTTGTACTTCTTTTCCTATTGGCATCAGTAAGTCAACTTTTGTGCCTACACCAATTATACTTTACTTTTATCTCATCTGCTGTTGGGCCCACTAGTTGCCATGCATGCATCAGTGAGGGTGGCCGAGGAGTTAAATGATAACGAACCAAGACTCATTTGGAAGTAGAAGTTGGGGGGGGGGGGGGGGGGGGGGGGTGTGTTTACTATTGGGTTTTTCTACGTAGAAATGCCTATGATTGGCTTGAAGTCTGAATTGGAGCTCATATTGTAGCC
>DWJK01006621.1:0-10355 GCA_018248815.1 Croniades pieria auraria | reverse complement strand
GGCCTTAACCCTCTCAACATGGGAGGAGACCCATATTCCAACAGTGGAATGTTAATGGGTCGATTATTATTATTATATTTTTACATGAAACTTTTATGTTAAAAAAAATATTATTTTTAATTACCCGATTAAGATTATTAACATTAAGTGAACTAAATTAATCATTCTAACGTGAACAATGTATATATTATAATACTCTTTTTTGTGGGCAATATTATTTCTAGCTACTAGCTGATAGATGGCGCTGTACGTCGGAGAACGTGTAAGACACTCTTTTATCGTAACGCATAATGTGTTTCTCATGTTTATAAAAGATATCTATGTTTTAAAATACCTTCATGCGACTACTAAAATATTGTGTCGTCGTTGGCAGGAATTCTCTATTTTTAAGGTGTAGGTACTATCATAAAATAAATAAGTGTCTATATGTAAAGCATTGTTAACTTTGTTTTGCATATTTATTAAGCCTTATTAAACAAATTTAATTAGTTTATTCCATGAATAAATAAAATAACAATAATATGTGTTTATTAAACGTAGGTAATATAATATTAATGAAAAAAAAGTTGCCAGGCGTCCTCTCGTGAAAAGAAATTAGAGGAAGTATGGTAAATTAGTAACCCTCTCAATATGGGAGGAGACCCATATTCCAACAGTGGAATGTTAATGGGTCGATTATTATTATTATGGTAAATTGCCGATAAAACTCAAAATATAATGTAGATCAGATAATAACCACCAACTTGGTCCAGGTACTGTTTATAACGCTTTTGTTAACTGTTCAAAATACTTCGTCATGTCACAGGGACGCGACGGACAAATACTCATATCCGATGTAATTATTATTAGCATGTAAACTCCGCGACGTGGCGCCACGCGCTGGAGAAGTTGCCGCCGAAAGTGGCAGATGCGCGCGGATTTGCAAACAATGGCTTTCATATAATAAAACTTTAATTTAACATCATGTGTTTAATTTGTTTTCAATCTTCGTGCCGTTACCGTTAGGCAGCTATTGGCGACCTATGTATGTACTACAGCTGTATGTCACACCTAGGAACAGCGGTATCAGCGGGAGCGACGGTGGTGTCTGCCTAGACAGCGATAGATCGTTCTGTCGCGTTTTGAACTGTAACCTGAACTGCAAAACTAAATGACGTTAGTTCAATATTTTATTTAAAAATAGAAGCCTGACGCATAGTGAATGCTCCGCCCCATGGCCATAGTACATCAGATTCATCTTCATCACCAAACCTTCTATTCCTCCTCTTCTAGACACGGTCTCTTCTCAGAATGAATGGGATTAAATGTATATTGAGTAAGTACAGAGCTTTAAACGACACTTGGCGGAACGACGACAAATGGATCCATCGTTAATTAAGTAATATTAAAATGGTGTTGGTATAAATGTACCCGGTACTACGTTTTCCGACAATTTTCCGGAAAACACCGAGTACTTTTGTACTGTATTTTTTCTTCTTCACTTTCGGAATGAGTCTCCGTATTTACGGCAGAGTTCAGCGCGGTCTGCCAGCGCTGGGTGTAGTCGCCGGTTACAATTCCCCGGTGTCTTGCCATGAGGTTGGGGGACGTATTCTTTTCCAGCGCGGACCCGGGTTTACTAATGATTACTGTGACAGTACTTTCGTATTGCAGCCGTATGTCTATGTTAAAATTACTAGTATATTGCGTCATGCTTACATATCCTTAATAGAAGGTTATAGTGTCGGAGGACTAATAATTCAGTACTAATAGATGAAAGGGTTTCCATGACAGGAGTTTTATTTTTTCCGTTTTATATAATTTGAAAATTTAATAAGAGAGCGTATAGGCAATATCTAAGCAAGCGAGATGAAGCCCTCGACGTGGGTTAGCTCGTTTAGCTTAAGGTGAGATTGCAGTCAAATGCGAGCCTTTTGGTTATCGATAAAAGGTTAAAGAGGAGTTAGGCGTAGATAACAAATAATAGTGACAAATGTACATACAGACAGCAGTACACAGGTGCACGTATCAGGTGTTCCCTGGAGCCAATCGCGCGCCGAGAGCGCCGCGCATCCTCAATAAGCACTTAGTTAGCGTTTGCCGTTTGATTCTGTTCACCGGCCGCCGCAGAGCCGCGTCGCACTAGACGCTCGTCAATTAATATATGTAGATTCTGTTCCCATATCCGAAATGCATACATGTCTGTGAAAGGTTATTCATATGTAAAATACAAAAATTATGCAAAATGAACAATTTATGTAAAACATTTTTAACTTTTAAATGTGTTTACTTTTCAACATGTTTGAGTAATCCGAAACTCTAAGAACCAGTTATTCATACTGTCATTTTAAATCCTTGCTTGAGAAAATATGCCAATCGGTGAACCCTTTCTGGTTCAATGGTTTACTTATTGCGCCCTCTGTTCTCGAGCTACTCTGTCCATACTTTCTCATTATTAGCGCAAAGAGTTGTTTTATTCCGACGTCGTTGAGTTAGCTCACAATTTCCCATTTACCTCTGCTCATCGTCGTCCTGTACCGCGAACTCGACTCTAATGCTGTAATTTAAAGTACAAAACGAGTTGTATTTGCTCGGCCGCAAAACAAGTCCGCTTTCAGACGTAGGAACCAAACGATATCGAGCTATAAGTTGGAGCAGTAGAATTTACTGTCCTTTGTGTTCTCGCACGTAGATGTGGAAGCTTTTCAAACGTAGGATTGCTCAGAATTAAGGAAATAAGCAAGTTTAATTGGCAAACGATTATTCGCTAGCGATTCGCGGCGTTTCCTCGGGAATTAGTTTTGTTTTGCAAAGAGATTGGAATGTTTGTTGCTTAATAGCTTTCGGATGACGCTCGCGCGGCACCGCCCGCCGCCGCCCGCCGCCCTCTGTACGTATGTACTCTGGGTATATCACTTAATTTTCTAGTCACTTATCTAAAAAGTACCTATATCTAGATTGGAAGGGAAGACTGGAAGTATATCTAAGAAGACTGAACATAATATACGTGACTATATTACTTCCAGTCTTCTACCACCGAGGTGCAAAGACGCGTAAATTTATATATCATAGGCTATTAGTTAAGTTGAACTGTTCGTAGGTCTAAAATATCACCGAAGGACAAATAATTAATTATTTAATAATGTTGCCACTATTACGTACACAATACCCCCTCTTTTATTATTAAGTTCTTAACGTTTCCGACCATTTTAAAAAGATATTTCACCTTCGATTCTGAAGCAATGTATAGAACACAATAATTCGAGAGGCTTAGTTAAAAATCACACGAGAGAGTCTTTAACGAACACAAGGACGAACGGCGGGTATTATGATGTACGTTTTAATCTCCAAATGCATAAAGGTTCCGGGTTTTCAAACATTTTGTACAACACAATATAAAACTCTCGATATTTGCGCAAACACGCGGACAAAAAACTTTTGTGTGAAATGTAACGCCTCAGAACAATGGCCGGCCGCCGCGCGCTCTACCGTGGAGTAAATTAAATTTACCCTAATATGTACCTTGATACACCGATATAAGCACTTCGGGAAATGTTTTGTGCGGAAAAAAACATGGTAAATTCGTGCGCTTTGGCGGTTAACGATTAACAAACATACTGCGGAACGGAGAGTTGCTTACAGAAAATTAACGAACTTTATCACAAAGAAACAAGATGTATTTTGCTGCAAAATGCGAAGTAAAGTGCGTAATGGAATTTCATTTGCGGCAAAGTTTTTCATCGCTAAAACAGATTACGGCACGCGACAAAGGGCCCGGATAGCGATACATTGTAGGGAGCGACCCAACCTCAGGTGGAGACACATTGGCTAAGCCACAGCACTTCTTACCAGGAAATACGTTATGCGCATTTTTTTCAATAAAAATCTACTCCTTTATTGAGAGCCGATATTCGAAGTGAAGAGCTGGGCTGTGACAAAATGAGAATTTTGATCAACAAAACTTAAGCTTCCGTTCAAAAACCGCACTTACCCACTTACACTTACTGATTATCTTAATTTTCGTTTACCAGATTTTCTCCAGTTTTATAATAACATTATGTAGTAATCTTGTCTTCTCATGGTTCTTCACCATAAGCCCAAATGCTTGCTCAAAGACCGGTGAGATGTATAAATACGGTTTTTAAGGAGAATAATAAGCAAGAAGTAGTCAGGAGTGGTCCTGCTGCTCGTAAACACCTGCAATGGATTCACTGGAGGGTGCAATCAGTTTGTTCCCTAGGACACGTTCTAGCTACCTACACCGACTTGTGCTTTTATTTCGCAGTTTTATTAGAATGACGGTATGACACTTAACAAATACATAGGTACGTATCCGCAGATTTCAAAATAGTCATCTAGCAGACAATGAAGGATTTTTGTAAAATCTGCTGAAATTTGAAGAGTTTAATATAAATTTAAATGAAATATGGCATCTCAGGACACACAACGGGATTCCAGGAAAGCATCGCTAATTGTACTAAGATGACGGAGACACTGGAAATGGAAAACTTAATACGATTAACGGCATTCACTCATTGTGCTGGCGGCTGGTTTCAGGGACAAGAGGTAGCGGGGTGGATAGGATCATACAACGATGGCAATCCGGAGTAGGCGTGTTATTTAGGCTAGGCTCTTCGAAACTGAGTGGATCGTGTAAAATATTAAGCGCCACTGGAACAGGCGGAGACTAATGATCTAAGCGTGTTTGTACGGGCATTCTTTACGTGCAACTCCAGGCGGGACGTGCGCGTTAAGTATCGCCGAGCATGGTTTCTCGCACCACCTATACTGCTGACCGTAAGCAGTCGTGTCTATGCAGGAAGCACCAGTCCTAAGAGGTGACCGGCGCTGGGCGTGGACGCCTTTGAGGACACCTTAATATCTCGGCATGGCACCGGGGGATGTATTCTTTGTTTGCTCCGAGACGAATCATTGTGACTATGTTATTAAATCTTCTTTCTTATTTGATGATTCTTAAGCTTATCATTGCATTCTCTTATTAAAATTTATCAGTCCGAGGCGAACTGCGTCATATATAACAGAATTACATGTACATTTTACCGTAACTTTTAAACCCAGCTGTGCGGTCGTCTTATCAGCATCCCATCCCACCTTCCAAATGTTTATTCATATATCGATCTTTCCACATTTCGATCAGATGACTCTAGCCCAGTCAAAAAATGTTGAAATTAAACTAATTAATGATCTATTATAATCGACTATGTGACCTATAAATGTAATGCCTAACTAGACCGTATGACGTACGTTTTAGGATAAGCAGTGGCAACACTCGTGGACATGCCATGACTTGCAATTTCTGCAGAGGAAGCTGAATGCATTTCTTCACAGCTTCCGCGACGCGACGGCGACTTATCAGTTTTTAATGGGTAGCGGAAGACTTCTCCTCACTCCATCTGAAACGAACGCCTTCAATTTGCGCATCTTTACCGAACATTCTATAGAGTGAATTTAATTTTATGGTCGTATAATAGTATAGTGTCAAGGTGTTGCAAGCCTTGAGTCAGACTGGTGCCTAATACCGAGGAGGGTCTGTTTAAGGGACAAGTTTTATTAGCGGTTTTCTTAACGGTGCAGTCGGCCCCGGCTCGGTAGAAAACGTAATAAAATGATGTGAGATGACTAGACATGTTCAATTGCTGAACCGCATTTCAGTCCTGTACCCGATTTAACTCACTCCCGCAGACATCTCCGTGGCGCCTGACAAATATATTGACGGGCAATTTTCATGTCATTACCTGATAGGAAACTATTATATTCTTCCCGAGTGTCTTTCTCGTATATTAAATGATTTGGTAGATTGTCCATTATTAACATCTAGTTGTTTAATAAATAACAACATGTACTGTCGCAGGAGAGTTAAGAAATAGGTAACATCCGAGCTGTTAAATTGATTAGCCACCGAATATCCGCACCCGACCGTTCGCAGTCGCTCCCAGCACGCGGAGGATTACGGCCATAATACGCGCTAATAACAACATAATGGTTATGCCCTTACGCGCTTCATTATGTATAACATAATGGTTATGTCGTTGCGCGCTCCATTATTAATAATATAACGGCCGCGTCGTCGGCGCTTTAGTAGATTACGCGCGATGTTTCACACTTTGATGCGCGTGAAAAATGTGTTCCCAATACCGCGCTATACATGCGGATGGCTTTTAGAATTTTTTTCCGCCACTGAAAAGAATGTCCAGTTCCAATCTTACTACGAATGTACAAATTTAAGTTACTCTCACATTTTTTGTCTCCAGTCGTTAAATACACAAACACACGTAGATGGTTCCAATTTCAATTTCA
This sequence comes from Croniades pieria auraria, assembly GCA_018248815.1. Taxonomy (NCBI): domain Eukaryota; kingdom Metazoa; phylum Arthropoda; class Insecta; order Lepidoptera; family Hesperiidae; genus Croniades; species Croniades pieria. The sequence continues at coordinate 4,058 of DWJK01006621.1, read as the reverse complement.
TTATCTCCCCGCTGGGGAAAATCATCTGTAGGAATCTGTCGCTTTGTGCAGAAGTGCGGCAGCGTGCGGCGCGACAATCGAATCGCTTAATGTACTTATATTTCTCAATCAATACCATATCTTTAATAATTCTACTATTTGACACAGATTCTCTCTCATCATATAAAAGTTTACAGCCATGAACTGCCACGCTGCCCAAGTGTGGGTTCGCAGAAGTCTAATGGCTTCAAGAACATTTTCGGTTCTCTAAAGTTCACTGTTCATTTTTAACAGAGCAGGCGGCCGCGCTGTTAGCATTCGTACTGTGTATTGTATATATCATTAATTTCGGAATCGTGCCACCCGAATGCAAGTACCTGCGTGTGTTGTGTTGCCGCCAGCCCGCAGCGGAGCGCTACGAAAGCACATATCAAAGAGTTCATTAATTGCTTTAATTAATAGTTAGCTGCCGTTGATTCGCTTAGTTGGGGCAGTCCTAAACTAACACCGGGCTCCAAGACGCGGCGATTTGGAGCGGACAGCTTGTTTAATGGCGTCTGAGGCGACTTGCTATTCTATGTCAGCTAAGTTTAGTAGAAGTTGCTCACTTATGGTTGAGTTGTAGTTATAAATCCATTATTGTGGTCTTGTAAATAGTTTAGTATTATATTCCAAATACGACCAAGCTATGATTATGACATACATATATTGCTTGTACATACTCTCTATGGTTATTTATGTCATATATTCATGTCACGGCAGTCGATAAATATGGAAAGAAAGAATGCTTTCCATTATTTAACGTTGTTCAAATATTCTGTGCTGTTCTGTGGATCTGTGCCCGATTTATGGCAATAGGCTCACCACCTATTCCATGGGAATTAAATGTAACTGGTGAAATGTGGGGGTGTACTACACTCTTCTGTCTACCCCTTCGGGGATCATAGGCGAGACGTTACGTTCAAATATTAATTCTGATTGTTATCAATAACTTTTTCTTTTTTTTTAAGTGAAGAGAAGAGCACTATTTTTTTAAGTGAAGAGAAGAGCAAATCAGCAGTCAGCAGTTCCAAAGGGCTGCTGCGAAGACGAGCACCTGGAACCGACTTCTAATAGGACTGTAGAATGCAGTATACAGTACAGACTGTAGTATAGTTAACGGGTACCAATGTAATTTGCGAGTATTTAAATTTTCACGGAGTGGTACATGCGCAGTATAAAAACACCCTGTGCGTGGCGGCGCGCGCGGCGCCCCGCCTGCCGCCGGATTAACGACACATTACCACCTCTTGTGTTCGGGGCGCTTGCTGCGGGATACGGCCAGTCTCCCATAACGACACCTTCCTTGCTTACACATATTCTTCTAATACACTTTGTTATAGATATAAGTACTGCTTTTGGCACCTTTGGGAAAGCAGAGGTGCCCACATTTTTCATGATACGATGTTGCATGCGCTCAACTAACACATAGCGTCATCATTATCATCATCGTCAAATACCTTGTTTAAGTCTACTGCTAAACATAGCATTCCCCTGATGGGTTTTTGCCCATAATTCCCACGCTGTGCATGAGAGTTGGGGATCGCAGAGCGCAGATGTATTTAGTTTAAATAATACTCTCTTACTTGGTGTGAATTAAACATTAATGTGACTTTTAAAAGCACTAGAAAACTTAATAAATATCTAAGTCTGTTTCTCTGACAATGAATGCTGTGGCCAAGTGAATACTAATATTGTCAGAGGCTTCGACGATAAACAGATACCTACACGAATTGAGCAATGAACGGCGTGAGGTAGGCAGGCACAAAGGTACGAGGTGGTACAAATTAGCCCTTAGGCTTCACAACGCATCTGTTACGGATCTCAGGCAGACCAACAATTACACTTGAGATTGAATGCAATTGTGTGCAGTTCGCAGTGACCGCTGACGTCACGTAACCACGAGGACCTGATGCTTCTATAACGTACAGAAACTGTTGTAAGAAGTGGATTAAATACTCTATCAAAATAACAGAGTCGACTGCCTCGTTAGTCGAGTGGTTGTAAGCGCAACTGCCAATGGGTAAGTCCTGGATTCAAATACCGAGTCGGATACTATTGGATTTTTCTAATTTAGAATTTTTAGTAGTGTCGCGGAGTCTGGATCTATGCCCGGTGTATAGCAATAGGCTGACCACTTATTCCATGGGACGTAAACGTAACTGGTGAAACATGGGAGTCTACTACACGCCTCTGCCTACCCGTTCGGGGATTATAGGCGTGATGTTACGTTTTTACGAATCAAAATAATCTGTTCTCGGAAGCGGCCGCGCGCACAGCCGCGCCAGACTCGCAACTGACACTAAATCACATTACGGAAAAGTAAACTGTGTCAAAGAAAAATCATTTAAATAGTAACTGAATTTACCCTAAATTGACTGCGAAGATAAATTATTGTCGAAAATATCTCGTTAACTTTAAATTACTTTGGGACGGAGCGGATCGCGAGATTGTTGTTTAAAAATACATTTGTAAAGAGTTTCATTCGGATACAATTAATTTAGGAGTTTGTATTACTTTTTATTTTGCCAATTAACTCACAATCCAGTTACGAAGTTATTACGGCTCGGTATCGGCTCCCTTCTAGAAGAGACGTGTTGCTTAAAGGAAGCAGGCGGCTAGGAGCACGTTAAGCTTATCAATTCTGGTGATTGACCGTAGGTTCCTTACGGTAGTTGAAGTGGTCAGCGGTCGTAAATGCAAATCCAAATGGAATGGGAAATGGAGGCACTGTACATAAACGAATGAACGTGAATGTTGCGTTAATCAGTTATTGTTTTCGTTCGTTCCTTCGTTCATACGTTCCGTAGGTGCAACCGTTATCTCTGTAATATTTTGTCAATAGTCACATTAGGCAAAGGCATGTCCTTTTGGCAGGTGAACATTCCAACACGGGATTTTTGTTTTTTTTTTTTTTAATCGACCCGTTAACATTCCACTGTTGGAATATGAGTCTCCTCCCATATTGAGAGGGTTATACACGGTATACTGTAAGTTAAATAAAAGAATGCGAGAGAAGAAATTGATGATATAGCCAAAGAAGATGGCGGGTAGCGGATTTAGTAACGGTAATCGGTAGGTAACGAATGTTCTGTGTGCAGTACTAATGGAAGTGGTTGGAAGTGTTCTGGTGGCATCATTACGTGGTCGAGAGATGCGTACTTTGCTGCAGTGGCGCTGACTCGCGGACACCTCGCTGGAGCCGGCTGCCGCCCCCTCCGACACGTTACACGCGGCGCCAGGTGTGCGGCCCGGGGAGGGGTCTGAATTCGATTCCCGGCTATTGAAAAGTTTCAAGAGGCGAAAAGCTTCGACAAACGAAGCTAAGTGAATTTCGTGCCCTCGGAAAACACAGGGACGGATTCAAAGATGCCCATAAATACCTGAAAGAGGTGTTTTTATTTTTGGTTATTCGTTAATCCATTGCCATTTTAATGTGCTAAAAATTGTGATAAAAACAATGACTATATTGAATTGTCCACGGCTCAGAACAATTGTCTCTATTTTATACTTAAAATTAAACATGTATATTAACTTTTAATTTTAATCATAATACACATAAGTTTCCACAAATAAATTTCCTACAAATAAATTTCCACAGGTCTAACCCGGAGTCTCCCAATACAGGTTTACATAAACTTACCGGGAGAAATCCCACTACATGTAACCATAGAAATTGAAGGATCAATAAACTAATTTTTAATTTTTTTTTTATTTAAAGTTCAGCGTGTTACGTACATTATGTTCATCCATGTATCATATTTGATGATTTTCATTTTACGGTGTTTAAACATTTAAATCTTGAAACATGACACATTGGGCCTTATATGTATTAGCAAGACTTTTGTATCTGAGCCCATATGAAACTGCTATTCCACTTGTATAGTGTTCAAGTATTACCAACATGAAATAAAACATATTGTATTCCATTGTCCCCATCGTATTTCTGATTTAAAATGGAATCAGTGCAGGTATACTATTAGGAGCCGTCGAGTCGCAGTGCGGCCCTGCGCGGCGGCTTGCTTCCAATTTTTATCAAT
>DWJK01006620.1:0-10357 GCA_018248815.1 Croniades pieria auraria | reverse complement strand
TGCTAGGTTGAGTGGTGTGTTTGGCTGGTGGGGCGCGGGGCGGGGTGTGGTGGGTTGGTGTGGGGGGTGGGCTTTGACCTCTCTCTGTGCTACTATTGAGATTTTCAACTTACCTATTTAGCCCTTCGCACTCCTCATAGAAGAAGCACGGCAGGTCTGCCACGATAGAGACAATTGGATTTGGGCGTTTTCTACCTACCCTTTAACGGCCCTGGCGTGATATAATAATAATAAAATAATTTGAATATTACACTACAGTATATAACCATCGCTTGTTCCGCGCTCTACGCGGTGCTAGCGAATCACAACGCTTATTACCTGTTCCACTCTCGTTAAAGTTCTCAAAGTTAATATTTAATTAATAATAATAATAAATAATTACCTGTTCCACTCTCGTTAAAGTTCTCAAAGTTAATATTTAATTCGGAAGTCCAAATTATATTGATGATATTTGCATCATGCCGTCTAGTAACAGTTAAAACAACAAATTATATACAACAAAGAAAAAGACTTCCGCAAAGGAGAAGACAAACAATAAGTTCTTTGCTACCCTAATAATTCAATGAATCATTAAAATGAGGAAGTAGCGAATGATTGTAAAAGAAATATGAAGAATAAATGTCCCTTTAAATAGACCGGTTCGGAAAGCAAAATAAATTTTGATCGCATTTAAAATGGGACGTTAAAGCATTTGAATAATGACTATTTTTGTATTTCGAATGTTTTATTGCAGAAGGATGCTCGAGCGCCGGCACAGAACAATTGACATTTGAGAATTTAATAAATGGTGTTAAAGTTCTATTTTGAATGCGATCAAAATCAGCTCTGATCTCCGAGTCGGTCTATTTGAAAGGACCTTAACGCATACTGTACAGGTTTCGTAACTAAGCAATGTTCGACTTGTGTTCCGTCGTGAAGCGGACGGTAGACTGAGTTACAGAGCAATGGAGCCTTCAAACGTATTCCACGGGAGCACGTCTGAGATATTATACGGGGAAAGTTTTAGAGCTGTCACTTATTCGGTAGATATATACATACATATATGTACATGTAGGCGAGACTCACTAAGCATACTAACTAATTATTTTTGTATGGTACTGCCCGGTTCCTTACGAGGAAGACAGATGGGAACCGGTTGGCTAATATCATCATGAAAATTTGAGTCTTTTTTTTTCAAATTATCCACTCTCCTTATGTGGGTCTCAAAGACTTCTAACACTAAGAATATTCCTATACATTAACAATATTGGTAATGTTAACAGGCATACTCATGTCAATGCTCAGGACATATTCCATGTTGGGACGTAAACATAACTAAAATAACTTTAAAAGTGAGGGTACGTTAGGGAACGAAGCTTTGCGACGAGACTTTCTAGAATCTTCTGGACTACAACTTCTCCCAATAATGTTCCGTTCCGGACAAAAATTGTAATTGTGTATGCATAACTTCATTTTCTGTGTAGAAAGAATAATGTACATTGTACGAGTATGTATTGAGTTACGGACACTTTTGTTTAACATGGCAAAGCGTTGCAGGTCTAATTATATAGAATTTATTTTATTATTCCGGTTTTCATATATTTGTTAAAATTCATTTTATTACAAATATTTTAACGCTACGTTTTTTTCTTGACAATTAATAAAAATACAAATGGACTGTTATAATAATTAATACGATGACTTAAAACAGGTTTTACTAAATTTCATATACCGCACCAATTTCGACATTAAACAACAACGTTGTCATCAAATATACAGAGATATAAACATAATTATAGAATAATCGTTCCAAATCTGTCTGATGCCTTAATATTTAAACAACATATTTAAAAATTACTAATACATTTATGCGACAATATTTTTTTTTAATCATATGGTAGAGTAGCGTTTGGCCGCGGTTCCAACTGATGGAAAGCGCGGATGTGCCGTAATATGGAACACGCATGCCTAGGAACAGCCTATTCATCCTTGTTTTGTAGAGTCCTAAGTTATAGGTATGTGTCCGGAAATACAGACGCTGGCAGAGTGTTCCACTCCTTGACCGTCTGGATAAGAAAGGTGGAACCAAACCGTTTCGTTCTGGCAGACCACTTACATATATAATAGTACTATTAATATAATATTGAACTAGCCTTGGATTTCAAAATAAGAGTTATCACGTTACTTTTTGAAACGATGCACAAGAAAGGTTTTTCACGTGCGAAATTAAATGGTTAAAAATATATTTTGTGATTAATGAAGTACGATTTATTTATTTACTTAGTGGGAAAGTCAAGTTATCTTTTTAAAACAGAGGATGGAATTTTTGTGACTTTAAGAAAAAAAATGTACTTAAAAAGTTTTAGGTGTGAGCAAAAATGAACAACGAAAACAAAGAACACCGTCCACAAAAGGCGAAAGAAAACAATAGGTTCTTTGTTTCGAAAACAATCCAATTAGCGTTGCGAGGACAATTGAACAGGACTCTGGAAATTGAGAACCCAGATCAAAGTGACAAAATGATAGATAATCCATTAATGTCAAATATGACTTCGCAGTTTTCACTTTAGCTTAGGAGAAAGTAATTCATTTGCATCATCATTCAAATATAAAAGAAACTAATAATAAAATAGGCTTCGTAAGAAATAAATAGGCTTTGAGAAATTTATCTACTAAAGTTTGATCTTAGGGGACATTCAATAAAAAATGCGTACAAAAGCAAGTACATTTTAGATATACACAAAACAAATTTAAGTATGTGAAAGTATTTACAAAAATAGGAACGGTAAAATCCGAAAATACTTGGATTTGGGGAACAACAAACAACAAAAACAAAGAGAACAACTTTTATAAAAGGAGAAAGAAAACAAAAGGTTCTTTGTTTTGAAAACAATCCAATTAACGTCATGAGAGGAGAGGGGACAATTAAACATGATCTTTGATATAAAAAAAGCTAGTGTGAGTGTCATCGACGTGTCATACTTACATTGAAATGTAACTGATATAAATAACAGCCATTATTAGTTATTGGAAATAACTGAACTACCTTGTGATCTAGTGGCTGCAGAGGCGACTGCTGAACAAGAGGTCCTGGATGCGATCCCGGGGATGGACAAAGTATAATTGAGTTTTTCTACTTGAAATTTCCAGTAGTAGCTTATAGTCTAGATTTGGGGCAATAAGCTGAACCCTATTCCATGGAACTTTTAACATCACAGGTGAAAGGTGAGAGTACAACAGTCCTTGTGTACCCATTCGAGGAAATACAGGCGTAATGCTATATAGAAGTAACCCGGTTATAGAAAACGACCCGAAATAATTGCTTAAATGATACGAAGATTCACGATGGGCCTATGAGACCTAAAAGGTTACATTTAATTGGTAGCATTAAATTCTTCACTGCGGTGGATATTTATTTCAGAAAGTGAAAGCATAATTGAGCTTTACTGCTGATAAAGGCTTAGGTCACTCTGCAAGTAATTTACCACATTAATCCATTCCCAGATACGTACCCGAGACGGGAATATTGTTTGTAGTCGAGCGGTAAAATATTTTATACTACATACTCCACATAGCATGTAACGATTGCACAATTAATGTATGTAAATCATATAACAATATTTTGAGTCACCAAGGTCCAATAAGATAGTAGCTGTTAATGGTAGCAATTATGATTAAAGAAGGTAATAAACCGAAAATTTATCAACACTGCGCCCGCTAAGTAAACTGTAAAAAAATGCGACCCTTGAGAGTGCGGGCACTTTTTTAATTTCTCAAAGTGTCATTATAAAGTCTAACGGTACTTTGTTGTCGGCATTACAACCCTCTAGGGAGCGATTAGTAAGCCTGGCTCTTAGAAGACAATCTATATGATTATCACGCCCTTTGTTGATTTTGGGACTTTAAGTGAGGGAAGTCTGTGAGGGAAATAAAACGGTTGCTATAACGCAATGTTTCAAGGTCATCAAGAAAATAATATCGGAAGATTTTCATTTCCAATCCGAGAAAGCAATGTCGAATGAAGCGAGCAATATTTTGTAGGTGTGAAAAAATCAATATAAGATACGATATGCAATACAAACATTAGTAAATAAAGATGGCAACACTATGCCAGTTTCATACGTGAAATTTTATGTAAAGCACAATATTTTGTTGGCCAAATTACAAGAACATATCCCTCCACTGATCTCATTAGATCGTTAAGTTCTCAGATTAGTAGGGAATTTATCAAGCCTCATAACTTCAAACTCAATATTGGGTATCAGCTAATAACTTAGCTAATTAAGACGTTCCAACTCATATTAATTTTAATATAAAAACAATCTCGGCAAAGCTCGTTAAGGCGTAGGCCTCCAACTTCGTCAAAGTTACCTACTGATAAATTTACGTTCTGTACATGCGGTATTGTTCTTTCAAACGTCTTTTCAACACAATTTATATCGTATCTCTGTAAAAATAAAGTTGATTTTTCTATAACATAATTCGTTCTTATGACGTTTGATGTTGCAGCTGCAACAAATGTTCAATCGTTTTGTATGATTGTTTCGTTGCAATTCAAAACTGCTCTTAATAGCATATAATAAAGCTCATTTTAGAGTAAACACATCATAAGAAAAGTTTTAAAGGTCAGTAATGAATAATAAACCTTATGTTGTTCTGTTAGGGTTGATATTTAGTTGAAGTGGTATAAGATAAATTTCTTACAGCGGAAAGTTGGAGGAAGACTTAAATCACCTCCGGCGAATTAATCGCCCCTATTGTTTGGCTGATCGGTGCCTTAAACGTACCGTAATGGTGATATATAGTCATTTTGGTTCATTAGGGGACGTTAGTTTGACTATGTGTGTGTCATCTGATATAGAGACAAAGTGAAACATATTAAGTCCTACATTTCTCTGTAACGGCAGTATCTAATGACTTTGCTGTCCTGACGTCTGTTACTCCAAAGAAACAAAGCAGCTCCAAGGTACGTTGTGTCGGAATCCAGGCCTGGAATAAATGGAATGGAACCTGGAATTTTGTTAATGTACAATCAGTTAAAATGTCCTGTTTACAAAATGAAATAGATGCACAACGGTAAGACGAAACTGAGACTAGATGCAAATATCATTAGTTTTTCACTATTCACATCGAAATTCCCTTTAACGTAATATCGACTGAAGTATTTTGTTAGTAGAAAGTAAATACCTCTATGAATACAGTAACACAATCAGTCGATAAAATCCTGGAAAAAACATAGGTAGTGCGCAAAGAGGTCCTGTAGGATTTCGACTGACGGATCTCTTGTAGGATTTCACGTCGAGAGCGGTTGCTTTCTGGCTTTGTAATTACTAGGAACAAATCATCAAAAGATTTCCTATCTAGTTGATGGAAATTCCTCCTTCCTTTTATTATTTTCGGTGCGTCTTTCCATTTCCAACATTGAAGTCGTAATTGCCAAGTGGGGTCTTGATTTCCAGAGGTGTACGTTCACTGCTACTATATTTATATTCATCGTCTACATAGTTCTGCAGGTTCAGGTTCTTGCCATAGTGCTGCAGGCTTCCAAGTAATGTGCCTGTCCATGACTACTGTACCAAGAATATACGAATACGACGAAGAATGTAAAAACATATGCCAGTAGATTAACATTTATTAAGTGGCATTTTTAAAAAAAACTATTTAAAGCTTTGATGATGGAGAAATAATGTAAAGGGGCCGAGAAATGTAAAACATCACCCCCATTATGTCTTTTTAAGTATCTTCAAAATGCACAATGAGTATGATTATATGAAGATAAGGGTCCTAGTTTTTAAAAGGGAACGTTGTGTCTAAGTTTGACTTTTCTCAAAATCTTCACGAAATATAGCCAAAAGACTTTTTATGTATCCAGAAAACTGATAGTAGCTACACGCCAATAAAGTGGACTGCTATTTATATAAAAAAAAATGGAAACGGTAGTCAATAAAAGCGAAAAAATTTTGGCGTCGTAACGACCGTCTGCGAATCGTCACAAACAATAAAAGAAGGATCTTTCCTTTGATAGAAATAAAGCGAGCTATTCAGTACGCTGCATCTTTGATTTATTAAGTTTTCAACTGTGAATTAATGCGCGTTCCATGAATACATTATCAAGTTCTGAGCGATTTATAACAAACTGGGGGAAGCTTGTGAATAATTGAAATTGTTAAAAATATTAATTGGCACACAATTATTAAGGAGCGTTGCGATAATTTTCGAGAAGTTGTCGCTTAAAAACCCCAAGAATCGAATAGAATTTATGGAGCTTTAATTTAATTGAAATGCAAATGTCCATGACTTTGTTTAAGTGTATCATACGGCAGAATATATATACATATGTGTGTGTTTGTGTTGGTGTGTGAGTAAGAGTGTGTGTATATATGTCAAAAGGCAAGATGTTGTAACAAATATTGGTCCAATAGACAATATTATGAGAACATTTTGATTATTATAGCGTGACGACAGGTCCCTTACCGTGTGTGCAGAGAGCACAAATTACTAAATGTCTTCTATACTTACAGAGCTGATAATATTTCTTTTATAGGGACGAATTTCATTACTATGTCTTTAATGCGTAAAAATTTCCTAGTCTCGGATCAGACGGGAGTGTGTGGAGATATCCACAAATATAACATTTTTATTATAAAATACGTGTTAAGTGATTTTTTAATAATAAAGATTTATTTACCGAATCCTTACATTATGATGAACTTTTTGTTAGGCGATAACACACTGTGCAAATTGTAAATATTGTGCCCTTGAAGTTCAAAACTTCAGATGTACCATTTCGTTATCGATATTTCTATTAATTTTCTTTGCGATATGTTATTGTGAAAATATAGACTTTGTATGGCTTGATATATTTTTCCAGGTGAAATATAGATTCTTGGCAATATTTGAAATGAGTATTGTAAAAAATACATACATATACATATATCTACAAAATAAGATTTTTGCGTAGATGTATTTGTGGCCTATGTCAGTACCGCGTTATATTTTCTTAACGAGCCACAGTAAGTAGAGAATACGAAAAAAAACAAAGTCTCGCACAAGGATTCTATACTTTGGGCATAGTAGCCAAAAAAATAAATACACGTTTTTAAAGCGTGTTCTTTTCTCAATCTCATTCAGGGTTGATAACTTGAATCTCTCAGGCCCCAAGATGGAGTGGGAGGTTAAAATTTTACGTAATAAATAATAATAATAATCGATCCATTAACATTCCTCTGTTGGAATATGGGTCTTCTCTCATATTGAGAGGGTTAAGGCCCTTGAGAGGGTTAAGGGTAAGGTAAAATTTTACATGAGCAGAATAAAAATTGATGACCTACTAATCATTTTTGCATAGCAGTATTCCTAATAATATATTCCTTTTTATTGAAGACAAGAAAAAGAAATATCGAATAATATATTTGCCGTAACAAACAAAATAACGTCGCCTTCCAACGACCACCGCAATAACCACACGACTCAGAGATATAATTAAAAAATTATTATAATATACTGTAAAGGTATTCTACGTGCACGAGAGAACAAAGAAAGGTGGAACAAAGTTTTGCGAGTATCGAGAACATTGTTCTTTTCTCCACTCTCTACTAATGAATATACAGAGTATAGTAATGAATATTACACGACCTAGCCTCTTATAAGATTCTAGACGTAACGCAGTTGTAATAATTAAGGCCCGCTTTGTTCGAGTGAATACCTAACTACACCGGAAACTAATTTTCATCCATTTCTTTTTTCATGTCTTCACTCAAATGTACACAAAGTTGCCTTTGTCCTTCCCCTGTCTCAAGCGTCATATCAAATTTAACAAAATTATTACAGCGATTTTGTGAACATGTAAGACACACACAGAGTTATTTGGGCTATATTATTGACGCACTACCTCTTTATAATATTATCTGGCTTTTTTCTAATTCTGCTTTTTAGACTCGAACTCTAAAAAGATTTCATTCTCTTACATACACTTTTATCTAAGAAATTCGATAAAATTGTGCTTCCACGTAGAAGCCTATCTTTGAAAGACATCGTTGCTTTAAGAAAGGTTCTTTTTTTAAACTATCCGATGATCATTTACCGCTGCGTATGGAAATTGAAAATATATAAATGCCTTCAAGGTTCATGCCGTCTTGCCAATACGTTGTCTGCCTTCACGCCATCTTATTGTCAATACTTACATTGTCAGGATGGGGAGTTATTACCATTATCTCCATATGTACGATATATCGCCCTTGTGCACTACTGTCCACAATATAGAATTTGAAGTTAAAATGTTTGTTATCACTTTTTATACTCTCCTTAAACACAATTGATTTGCTTTTATATATATCGCTCATTTGCGACTAGAGTGTAATACGAGTATGTCAAAAACACTCTCTTTCAGAAAACAGTTCTAAAAGTTTGAAATCATATTTGTTCTACGATTATTATAATATGACATGACTTATAGACTATTCTATAATATATAACTGTTATAATTGTAATAGAATAATTATGGTTTCAAACTTTCTGAACTGTTTTCTGAAAGAGAGTGTTTTTGACATATTACACTCTAGTCGCAAATGAGCGATACGACAGTCACGAGACGGGCGCGTTACAAAAAGTCGCCATGGGCGATCTTCCTTACCAATAGTGTTTGCATTGTTCTGTCCAAGTATGGTATGTTGGGAATACAGACTCACTACAACATATCATTCCTCATTTGTCTTCAGTGTTCTTGCAGATTGAATGCAAACATACAGGCTGCTATCATTTGCAATTACCAGTTAACTTGAGATTGTCTGAGAACATGTACCTAAATATGTTTAAAACGTAATAACATTTACGATGCTAATTGATGGTATGTCAAAACGTTAATATACATTGCCACGTCACCGTTAGTATTTACAGAACTTTAGCTTTAATTCAACTTAGTTAACTTTTTTATTTTAATAAAAATATTATTCCAGATGCAGTGTCATCCATAGATTCATAACCCACAATTTTAAGAATAGTACAGTAGTAGTTTCCTGCAGTACGTCATCTCATGTAATAACATCATTCCAATTATTTAAATATATATTAAAAATTGATACTATTTTCTTTTTTACAGGTAAGTGCCGTCAATTGAACAGAAATAGAAAAGCTGTCAAGTAAGATGTTTTATCTCCTAATCTTCACTAACATTTAAGATATTTTCCAGAGGATGGTACAGATGGTTAGAAATATTTCGTAAATAATTTTAACGTGGAAGCAAAATCGCTTATTTCACATTCATTTACAGTAGATACAAATATATGATATACTTCTTTACGGGAAGTCACTGATTTCTGTAATACAGTGGAAACTAAGGAAGCAGGAGATTCCGATAACAAATTTGCATAATACTTTGGAGAAAAAGCAAACTGAATTTGAATTCAATTAAGTTACCCCACTATTTCTTAATGAGGTTTTCTTTAGAATTATATTTTTAAAGGTAGAAAATCTAAGTAGATGAACTAAGTAGGTCGGATGGAATTTGGTAGTAACAATAATCGTAAATCGACAAAAATATTTGGCAGCGGTTCGATGCGAAGAGTTAAAGATCGAGTTCAGTGGCGCGCTGTTGGAGAGACCTATGCCTAGCAGTTGACGGAAACAGACTGATAATGATGATGATGATGATTTAAACATGCAAGTGCAATGGGGAGAGAATGCATTTTGTTTGTTGGGTAGTTAGGGCTAATCATGTGAGGAAACCTGCATGCCCTAGAATTAAAAAAAAAAAAAGAAATGTTTCTAAGATGTGTGAAGTCCGCCAACCCGCATTTGACCAGCGTAGAGGACTACGGCCTTAACCCTCTCAATATGGGACGAGACTCATATTCCAACAGTGGAATGATGAGTCGTTCAAAAAAAAAAAATGTGATGCGTCAGGAGCCAGGAATATAATGTCACTGTTCATTTATTGATAGGAGCTATATTGCTTGAATACAAATGACAGTACGAAATTTACCAAAATCTGTTTAAGTGAGTGATCGAACATTACATTAAAGTATTTCTACTTTAATTTAGAAATTATCATCAAATATTTTAAATTTCCTCTTTGAAATTTCCTGAACAAAATATTTAGATGAACTTGCCTTTGTATGAAATAGTTATATCTATTACATTATAATAGAGCAGTGATAGTCTAGTGGTTAAGAATTCAACCTCTCATCCCGGGTGTGCTAGGTTCAAATCCATTGCGCGCACCTGTTTACAAAAGTGCGTTTTAAATTTAAATATCACTTACTAACGGTGAAGGAAAACATCGCGAAGAAACCTGCACACCTTAAAATTTATAAAAAAAAATAATTCTAAGGTGTGTGAAGTCTGCCAACCCGCACTTGGCCAGCGTGGCAGACTATGGCCT
>DWJK01006619.1:0-10357 GCA_018248815.1 Croniades pieria auraria | reverse complement strand
GTATATCCCGTATGGTCTAGTGGCTAGGATACCTGGCTTTCACCCAGGAGGCTCGGGTTCGATTCCCGGTACGGGAAATAATAATGTTTTTAACATTTCCTTTAAATTAGGTAACAAAAAATATTAGAGTATTTTTTAAACAGTATTTACAACATTTTTTACAGTATTTATATAAAATAGATTATTCAAAAAATCTTACGTTTTCTAATGCTAGAATAAAATTAGAGTGCAAAAATTCGAGTTCCTGGGTTCAAATCTCGGGTCGAATACTACTACATTTTTCTAATTTAATATTTCTATTAGTCACTCGAAGTCTGGAGTAGTGCCCGGTGTATGACAATAGACTCACCACCTATTCTCTTCTGCCTACCCCTACGGGGATTACAGGCGTGATGTTAGGTTTACGTTTAAAATTAGAATTACTGAGAGACTATAACAATTGTGTAGAGTATTGTATGTACAAATAAATGAATACTCATATAGGTATATGATCCCAAAGGCTGCTCTGATTTAGTTATGAGATCGGCTTTGATTGAGTTTAAATTTTTCTTTATCTCCTCATTTCAAAAACCTTCAAATAGATATAAATTAAACTTAACAGTTGAATTGAATTACAAGAAACTCTTATATGATAAAAGGTTAATTAAAAATAAATTTATTTTTATAGTAACAAATTCAAATTTACAAACGTGGGAGTGTACTACACTCCTCTGCCTACCCCTTCGGAGATTATAAGCGTGATGTTAAGTTTTTTTTTTCAAGTTAACAAAAACTGATTTAGGTATAATATTGTTTTTAATTTTCTTTAGGAACAACAACATACGGGCAAGCTTTTGAATTACAATTTTTTTAAATCACGATAAGAAGTTTCTAGAAATAATAAAACATTTATATTGAAAAAAAATGCTTTTGACACTTACTTGTACCTCCTAACGTTATATCAATTTCTCCATTCCTACGCGATATAATAAAGTCACATGTATATCACTATGTCAAGATTAAAATTCCGTTAATCGACATCACCATCAGAACCACAGTGAACATCTAAAACTTACATGAACAGCTTAAAACGAGGCGATAACATTTCCGGGCCGGCGTTTCAAAAGTTTTATCTAATGCAAAATGCACTGTTCAGTATGCAAGGGGAGTTTCTTAATTTCCGTCCTAGAACATATTGGGGACAAAATAACGTTCAACCCGTTAAAAGGGGAATTAAACATCGGACTTGTCGTCTGCTGTTTTATTTGTTTCTATGAATTTTTTTTTTTTTTAAATTTCACTTCAGGAAACTTAATGCCGTTTCTCAATTAATTTGCTATAATTTGAATTGAACGGTTTTATTATTCGAAAAAATATTTCAAAACCGTTTAGGAAAAAATATAAATCTATTAAATTTATATAAAAACTACTTAAATACTATTAGTATTTGACGAGAAAACCAGTAATATACTAGACTATTACTATCTGACCACTGTTGACGATATTGCCCTATAAAAGAGACTACACCTCTTTCTCATGTTGCTTATAAATTTACCTGCTCCGTCGTTCACTCGGGTTATCCATTCTCCGGCAGCAATCTGTGTAATAGCGTCAGACCGCCCTATGTTTGACCTGCCGACATTTTGAATACTTGTTTTTTTCTGTCGTGTGTTCTGTATTTCCTCTATTATTACCTGTAGTTTATTCGCATCGAATCTGTTTGGACTATTGTATTGCCCATACACTTCAAAGAAATACTTCATAGTGCTTTCAACACTCCTAATTACAATGGTGTTTGGGTTGAGCGAGTTAATGGAAGACTGACTTAAATATTACGATAGCCATTTTTATCGCTTACATAATTCTTATTAAATTGAAAAAGTAACATGAACATTTTTTTAAAGTTATCCGCCTAGTTCGCCTAATTTCCAATATAATATGTTTCATTATTGTACAGTCCTTAAACCTTTTTACAGATTAATTTTATAGTTTTGCAATGACACTAACTCTACGATTACTTTATGTCCACACTTCGAAGTTAGCTCAATTGGATTCTTTATTCCTATACATTGATTTGGTAACAAGAGCCTGGCGATGATGGAGATTGTGGATAACAGAATAAATCAGCGGATGAAAATCCGCAAGACGCAAACGCCGGTTCACCTTGGTAAACTGATTTAACTGACTGAATGAAATGTGTCTCAAAGCAGCTGTTAAGATTATTGTAAAACTATAGACGAAAACTCCAAATTATCTCTCAACAAAATAATATTTTATCACAGTTCGGTTTTCACGATCTTTTTTGCCGCGCACTGCAAAATGTGGAATGACCTTCCATCCGCGGTTTTTCCGGAGCATTGTGATATGGGGTTCTTCATGAAAAGCGCAAAGAGAGATCTCCTTCAAAACCGACAAAACATTGGCCCCTCCTCCGATGTTGCAAGTGACCATAGGCGACAGTGATCACTTACCAGCAGGTGGCCCGTCTGCGCATTTGCTAGGCTAATAATATAAAAAAAAAAATCACTGCTCTGTTAGCCTCGAACATTGTATATATGTATGTATATCCATTCTTTGACCATACTAAATATATTCATTATTTTTATTCAATTCTCAACTATTTACGTTTGTTATTATACTAACAAAGTATTAACTAAAGAAAAATAAATATTATGTATTTTAGTACTATTTCTTAAGTATAATTTCATTATCTCCGAATAACAATAATTTATTCAAGCCTTAAATTGTGTCACAGTCGATGCGAAATATTAAAGCATAAATTTAAAGATACTGCTAATACATCTTTTTGCGATCATTATAATACCATTTATTGCCATTCTTACTATGAACTGTATGAGAGTGTAAGATACATACTAAATTCTGTAAAAGTATGTGTTTAATTCAAAGTTACTAGGTAGAGCATTATAATATCTATACTATATTATAAAGCTGAAGAGTTTGATTTAGTTGAACGCGCTAATCTCAAGAACTACTGGTTGGAATTGAAAAATTGTTTTTGTGTTGGATAGTCAATTTATTTAGGTAGTCTATAGGCTACATAACGTCTCGCTCCGACATACAGGAGGTGAACATCAATGAAAAATGTTGCAAAAACCGGAATCATTCCTTTTTAAAGCCACGGTTGCGTACGTTGCGTAAACGGTTAAAGTTGCGTTACGCCAAAACCATGTATGACGGAATTGTTACCCTTTAAAAGTTTTAAGGAATTGGACGAAATTGTTTTAAGGTTGATTCGGGGTTAACTATTTTATGGTAATCAAATTTGTTCTGAAATAATGTATTATTTGCGAAGGTGTTTTGTAGGCATGATATTTAATCCTTATTTAATTTTGAACAAAATTGCCTTTGACGTCACTTGATTTGAAAGATTATCTTAGGAGATATCATAGTTTTAAAATAATTGAATAACCTTTCAATAATCTTAAGTAATGCTCTTAAAGTAGTGGAATATATTTTAGTAAGTTTTTTCCTCACTTTAACGCCGGTGAAACCGCGGGACACAGCTAGATAGATACTCATAAATAGCAAAACTTATACTAAGGATAAAAGTGAAATATATATTTGCACACGTCTTCTATTATTTACCTTAACGTATACGTGTTCATATAACCAGGGAGTTTAATCTAACAATAAGACCTGTTGCTCACGATATCGCCATTTCTATTAACGTTTTCACCTTTCTCCCTCTGGTATTTGAACTGCTACCATAAATAAAAAATTTTTTGAAAATGAAGCACATGAAAATAGGCGGCAGTATCTGAATTTAGGCGACACGTATTTATGATATCATTATGACATCATTGCATTTGTGATATAGGAGAAGCAAAACAACAGAATTTAGGCATTCCATTGTTCAGCTCTCAATATAATAAATTCAATGACGCTATTGTTTTAATTTCAATAAAATCCTATGTTTCTTCTAAATAGTAATTAAGAATGATTCACACCGTGTACTCAACATTAATTTTCCTAATTCCTAAAAGTTTTAAAATTCCTAGTAATTTAATGAAGATAATCTCAAATTAAAATCCTGCAAAAGGGAACTGCCACTTGTATCCGTAAGGTAATATATAGTGTTGTTAGGAACACAAACACGTGCGCCCCCTTCTTTGTTAGGGTCGGCGCTATCGTACAATAACCGACACGAATAATAAGTTTTATTGATCCGCATCGCTGACCAATACTCTACTTCCGTGTAATTCTATATCCAACAATATTACTCCCTGGGAACAATAAATCTGTCAAGGGCGGAGCGTAGCATATTTAACTGCATTAGAATTTAAAAGTGAGTTTTTTAACTGAATTTTAAAGAGGTCCTCTCGGCGTTTAACTGCAAAGCTTTTTCTGTTCAGTCTTAACTTTTTAATGGACTAAACGAATCATTCGCCCGTAGGAGAGCGCGTGGAGGAAGCATGTATTTTGGATATTTTGATGAAAATTCATTATGGTGTTAAATTTGGTACTGAATTATTTACTATCAATAGTATTATGTTATGTCTATTATTTAAAAATAGTAAATTTCGAAATTTAAATCGTCTTTCGTTTTAGCATCCAGTATGACAGAGATGTATTATATGGTGGCATACAACTTCACTTAACATCAAGTGGCATATTTATCTGTTAGCTTGGTCCAAAACATACTATAAACAAGTCACCAATCGTTCAGACCTATATTTTTTTAATTGCACTATTTCTTTCCTAGCCTAGCTTTTTCATGCTATCGGTATTTTGAATTCAGGCACTTGTCACTAGATGGATGGTTTTCCATTTTACCATCGTATGGTGTAAACAAAGGTAAATCAAACAACAGGATCAGGTGTGACATTCTCTGCAAAGTGACATTCAAAAAAAAAGTACCGTCGCCAAAAAAAAACAAACAAATAAAATTGGAATTGTTCCCGGGACTTAGTTGCTCAATCATCAAATGTGCCACCCCAAAGCAATATTTAATGTTTTATTTCGCCATAAAAGTGGGAGATGCAGCTGTGGTGCATTCGTTACGCCATAATAAGTGTACACTATGCACCATAATCTGATATTGTTTCTCGAACTATCCCTATTCTTCAATAAAATTTAAAATTGTACTAATCTTGATGTTGTAAAATATATTTAATAATATAATTTTATATTTAATAGTTCATATAAAACATACATATATACTTTTATATATATACGTACTTAAACGGACTTAAACGTAACCGGTAAAACGTGGGAGTGTTTTACACTCCTCTGCTTAGCTCGTCGGGGATAACAGGCGTGATGTTACGTTACGTTATATATATATATATATATATATGTATGTATGTATGTATGTATATCCATTTTTTACCCGCACACAACGTCACAGATGCAATTTATTCTCATGAAGCTACAAACACAATTGCGCATAGCACTCAACGCTAATTAAAATAGAAGGCTCCACCGTGTTCGTTAAAATGATGTCATGTAAAAGTTAGCCAAATGAAATATATCTGCAATAAAATAAGACTTGACTAATACAACATTCCGTTCGGCTTTAGATTCATCCATTGTTAAAGTATTACAATAAATACTTAAATACAATATATAACGAAATAAATGCCTGCCGAACACATCATAATGCAACCTAAAATGTGTTTTAACGATATATCCTCTTAGAAACCACTCGTTTCAATTAATCACTGTGAACTGGTATCCAGCGCCAATCATAAATAAATTGGGGACAGTAAGCAGAAAGTAATCAGCAGTAATCAGTATACAGTGATAGCCGAGTGTTTAAGAATTCAGCCTCTCGCTTCGGGGGTGCTGGGTTCAAATCCATGGCGCGCACCTCTTTACAAAAGTGCCTTTTTTAGTTTAAATATCACTTGCTAACGGTGAAGGAAAACATCGTGAGGAAACCAGCGCACCTAAGAATTCATAAAAAAAAAACATTTCTAAGGTGTGTGAAGTCTGTCAACTTGCACTTGGCCAGCGTAGCAGACTACGGCCTTAACCCTCTCAATATGAGAGGAGACCCATATTCCAATAGTGGAATGACAAATGGGTCGATTATAATATTATTTTTATTATTATTACAACATCAACATTAGTACCAGAATGTTGTTCCAAATAGCAGCTGTACTGCGGTATTGAATAGGAATTACAAAAATTTGCAATAGCAAAACATTACATTTTAATGGAATGTCTCAACGAAAAAAAGAACATTAAGCGATGCATAAAGTTACATGCGAAGTTAAAATACATTCTATGATTTTCTTTGATTTACAATTGATTAGATTTATAAATATACATTTAGAAATTATTCAGGCGGATTAGCGTGAGGTGATCACCGCTGCCTATTTTTTTATGTTATGAGTCAGCATTAAAAGATATTTCTTTTTGGGCGTTTCTTGAAGTACGGATAATGAATAGGGAAGTGTTTCTCTGTAAATCGAATTGAAGATGTTTTTCAGTTTGGAAATATTGCGATATCTCTTTTATCTAACATTATCGTTTCTCGTCTGACCTACGTGAAATAGATAGGTGCTCTTATATGATTTGTAATAAATATTTATGGTAGATATCTAATACAAGGTATATACTGATTGATCGCTAAAAAGCTGTCTGCTTGCGTTCTTCACTTAAATTACAATTTCAAAGTGAATTGAATCAATCTAGTTGCGAAAGAGCTATTTTGTAGAATCGATTGCTTGATAAAAATATCTTTCGCTCTGGTTTTTATCAGAACGAAAATTCAGTTCAACAAATACGACGACAGAGATAATAACTATACAACTGCTCAAGTATAATGACTGAACACGTTGATAGTAATTATCAATACAATAAATCGATAGTAATGAAAGAATAACATTTGTATTAGAAGCTTGGACAAGTTCACAATAAACATAATAATAAAACGATAATAATAGATAAATAATCAACCTTTCGTAACGAGACGTTGATGAAGTTGATAATAAGGAAAATAATTAGTTGATAACAATAATCAATGGACAGCTTTACAACGACAGGTTGATTAAGTTCTCGTTCGACACCGCCGGGTGCTCACCGGGCGTCTGGAACACAAGCGTGGGATTTATTACCAATTACCGTGTTAATTTTGCAAGGGATCAGCGTTGTTTTAGTTAAGATTCTTGTTCATTTTGCATTACTTGTATTACTGCTTCTAATCCTTTCACACAACACTCTCGAGCGCAAAGCACCTCTCCCAAACTTGTTACAAAGATTTGAATAACGGGGAAAATCGCTTAGAAATAGCGCTGATAATAGTGTATAATATTTATGCAGTGTAATATATAATATATAAACAATTGCATAAAATGTTTATGATTACTAATTAAACATTTATATGTATCATCTACACAGAACTAATCTTTGTCTGTTAAATGAATATTATTCATAGATAATTTTTTCGCGTTTAGCAACATTACTACATCATGAAATTTCTCTTGATTTTTGTAATTTTTCTGCTAGTCGCCATTCGATTACAGATTCTATAATATTATGGGCGTTTTGGCAAAGCACAGTCCATATCAGCTTCCGATAATATTGTTGAACAAAGGATATTTAAGCAAGGCGGTTCTGTTTTTCTAAAACTTAGGTCAACGCAATCTCGTCGCCATAAGTTTCTTACCCTGGGAATATATTGCTTAGCTGAATGCGCAACTCTCATGAGCGAAGGATGTTTATATAAATTATCGCTTACTGGACACCATACGCGGGTGAGACAAGCGGATAATACTTCAATTCATCAGGTTTATCAATAAGAACTTTTACCGTATCGACCGGGCAGGAGGGCCCAGGAGAGGTAGAAGCTCTTTACACTGAGGGTTATTATTTGATGCGGTAATGTACAGCTTTGTGGGACCCTCGCCGAGGGGAAGCCGAGGGGACATCTGAGACCCCTTGCATGCTGACGAGCGGTAGCGGTGCTATTTGTTTGTTCCGCTATTTTTGCTTCGAACTTATAAGTAGTTCGGTCATGTGATTTAAAACACGGCCATCTAAGCAGCTTATTGCACGCACGCGATGTGTTATTAAATAGTGTACTTTTTACGGATAGACAAATTATTACCAATACATTTTCCAAATTTTTTCATGTTACGCTGTGATAGCAATTTTTCAGATTGTTATACAGATTTTACGAAAATGTTGAAAAAACTATATACATAATATATTGGATGAACATTTGTCGGTTTTACTATCAGTCTACGTTTTCTTTCTCTTCTCTTCCCTGAGACATTACTCTTTCCCATAAATAATTCCCATAAAATTTTGCATCTACATTCTATTTTTTTTGAGTTTAATTTTTAAAATAGTTTTAAAAATAGTTTCCTTTTTTTTCAAAACTCATTAGTCTCCAAGGCCAACTTAAACAAAATAATTTTGGTAGTTTTAACGTTAATATACATAATTATGTATAACAAGACGGGTTCTTATCGCATTTACAAACTATTTTTATGATCACGTAATAATTAAACTGTAATAAATGGGCATGCCTTTACTAACACACTCATTTCTTGTTTCAGCAATAATGCAGTGTGTACATACCTCAGACAGGACACCACACATGTGAGCTGCGCCAGCTTACAAGGGCAATTATTTCTTTAGATTAAAGTGGGGCATACATGCCGCCCTCGCACAAAGCCATTTGAATGGATTTGAACCTTTTAAATCGATAAATGTAAAAAAAGTCATCATTAATTTTCAAGGTGCGACTTCTACAGAAACAGAAAGTTAAAATAATTAGACTCTACCAAAAATTATAATTTCTGCTTCGATTTTCTATCCCCATAAAATGGCAGAACCCGTAGCTCGTCTTGAAACTAACATTAATCAGTCGTTCGGGCATAATTATACATAACTTTAGTTCATTTTTCAAAGTTTCTAATAAGGAACTTTAAAAAATAAACTGTTTTTAAAATAATCTCCTGTAAAACTAAGGAAAACATCAGTAACCGTAAAAAAAAGTATCATGTCGCCTGCTATCCCCGAAGGTGTAGTAGTACACTCCCACGTTTCACCAGTTATGTTTACGTCCCATGGAATAGGTGGTGAGCATATTGCCATACGCTGAGCACAATTCCAGTCTCCGAGTCACTACTAGAAATTCTAAATTAGAAAAATCCAATAGTACCCGACCCGTGATTTGAACTCATGACCTCCCAATCGGCAGTCGCGCTAGTAACCACTGGACCAACGAGGCAGTCGACAATTTTATGTCTGCCATTGTTAGTGAAGCAAAGGTATTGTCGCAATTACGCTGTTTTGAGGACATCAATTTAGCTTGATTAGAAATAGTCAAGTATGATGCAGTTGTATGAATGTGTTGTACCCTTGAACTGTGAGATAGAATACTGTTATAGGTACGAAGTCCATTCGACGTCTCTTCAGACAAAACATTTTTTTAAACTTAAATACAAGCCTGTTCTATTTTGACCCATTTGCAATTTACAAATACGACATTCATTTGCTTCAAATTCTTATAATTTCAAGTATTAATTTCGAACTATTTACCGCTGGAAATATTAAAAATGAATTGCATACATAAGGGGTTTCAAATATTAAATAACATGTAAAGACTTACATTGAATTCTGTTTGGAACCGTAAGTTTTAATTTTGTTCATTTAAATACATAAACAATATAAATGATATGGCTTATTTTAGAAATAAGTATTGCCTACTACAGCCAATTTTATACCAACAGTAATAGTTGATTGGTAGAGACTGCCACTAGAATTTAAGTCCGCGTTTTGTATAAACTACCTAGAATGTTGTAAGTAAATAAGTAAACAAGTAAACAAATAAACAAATAAACGAGTAAACGAGTAAGCGAGCAAGCGAGCAAGCGAGCAAGCGAGCAAGCGAGCAAGCGAGCAAGCGAGCAAGCGAGCAAGCGAGCAAGCGAGTAAGCGAGTAAACGAGTAAGCGAGTAAACAAGTAAATAAGTAAAGGTATAGACGGAAAGGAGAAAAGGAGGAAAGGAGGAAAGGCGGAAAGAAGAAAGAAGGAAAGAAGGAAGAAGGAAAGGAGGAAAGAAGGAAAGAAGGAAAGAAGGAAACAGACAAACGGACAAATAAATTATGCGTGCGAAATGTAGGTTCTATGTTTTAATATATTTTTAACAGAAAATAGAAAGCAGTGATAGCCTAGTGGTTAAGAAATCAGACTCTCCCTCCGGAGGTGCTGGGTTCAAATCCATGGCGCGCATCTCTTTACAAAAGTTTTAAATTTAAATATCACTTGCGAACGGTGAAGGAAAACATCGTGAGGAAACGTGGCGCACGCAGGAAGTCTGCCGACCCGCACTTGGCCAGCGTGGCAGACTATGGCCTTAACCCTCTTAATATGAGAGGAGACCCATATTCCAACAGTGGA
>DWJK01006618.1:0-10357 GCA_018248815.1 Croniades pieria auraria | reverse complement strand
AATGCTTTGCCGGCTTTGAAGGAGAGCTCTCTTTGCGCTTTTCTTGAAGAACCCCATGTCATAATGCTCCGGAAAAAATGCAGATGGAAGCTCATGATATAAATAGATTAATCAAGAAGATATGTCATATCTTAATAATATTTTAATACACAATGATTTTTGTTAACAAGCTTAATTTATTTTTCTTATTTTCTATAATAACTCAGGATTATCTTATGCTATAATATGTACACAAGCCTCTTTTCTTCATACATTCAATTATCAAGATTTTTGATTATCCGAATGTCTAATGACAGCAATAAAATCTGTTATTTGCCTATCTACTGTAGCCATACATAAATTTTCAGTGTTGGCCACAAATTAACTATAAAACTCAAGAATTTAAGGAGGGAGATTACTGAATTAGAATATCATGGCTTTTAATACATTCTAAATTATTCTGTACAAAATAAAAAACACTTCTATATAATCTTCCCCAAAAGAAGTATAAAAAAAATCAAAACCACATATTTTTACATGTGAAAAAGGAAAAAATCTTCCACCAAATTTATTAAATTACACATATGTGTGGATAAATCAAAATATCAGACTGGCCACCTCATTGTACCTGGCCACTGCAGCCTCCAAAATAACTAGCCAACAAGATCAGTTCAGCAGTTTGACATTACAACATGATAAACAGAGTTGGTGTAGTGTTTATGTCATTAATGGTGATGTTCAATGTTATTTGTTTTGTGTTTATTAAGAGCAGGGCTACCTAGCACTTGTATCTTACATACTTAATAGGGGGATGGACACATAAGATTTGTTGCAGAATGTGTACAAGACTTTTAAATTTATTTTGTTATTACTATTAATTTTTATAATAATCTGTCAACATCTGCAAATTGGTAGTCAGCATTAGACATAATTATCTAACACACAGACAACTCTTGCTTCGGTAAGAAGCCATGTATGTACATTCCAGTTGCCAACATTCACCATGGACACTTTTGTGAGATTAAAAAGATAACTTTCATCTCAGAAGGTGATTGGTTTGACGCCCTAGTACAATATTTGCTTTAGAAACAGGTATTCACAATGAAAGACGCATTAGCCTGACATACTGACAGTGGCACTAAAGTTTGACAGATCATGTTTGACAACGTTTTAAATAGTTTATATTACATAAAGATTAATGTGCAATTCGTCAAACGTGCCCAGAAACGGGCCCACTTACAACTGATCTATATTTACTTTCACAAGATGGCGGCTTCGGATTATTGATTTTCCCGTTGCCACTCGTCAGAAGGGGAATGGAAAAAAGCTTACCTCTAAAGCTCTGTTCGCGAGTGAGCGGAGCTAGGGCTCCAACGCGCGCGACGAGACGCGGGGGGCGAAGCCCCGAGGTAGCCCGCGGTGCCACGCGGAGGCACACGAACTCCAGCGACGTCGCTGTAAGCCAACCGACATACTTAACATGACGAAAATCGCGCGCGGCGCGGACGCGGTGGCTTCTAATGAAGCTGTCACGGAAACGGAAACCCTCGTGAGGCAAACATGCAGCCTCCGGGCGCACGCGGGCGCGATAGCTGCCTTCCGAGGCAGCCCAACGGCTTGGACGAGTCACCTCCATTTTTTCTCCTTTGTCCCTCCAACTTGATCTTGCCCCAAACGCCGACAGCTGAACATCAAACATACTAAATCCACCTTAATTAATCACAAAACAAAGTTACGAACCAGTAGACACGGAAACTTTCACTGAAGTTCAATGGAAATGCCGATGTACTCGCTAAACAATTCCGCGACACACCTTTTCCGAAGCGTCGGCCATTTTGTTTTGTGAAGTAATTGACATGAGCTACGTCTTTTCTACACGTCGTTTTGTTTTTGCAAATGAATGAAAATAAGGCATTCCTAATAACTTTTTTGAAAAATGATTAGTAAAGTAATATTAAATTTCGAAGTTAAAAATTAAAATGGTGAAATGCTGGTATTAAATTATTTAATCGATTTTCTGGTTTATCATGTACGAAAGACAATTTTACAAAGTAGTTAAAATGTTGCTGGAACCAATTACAACTTACTTTGACAAGCAATCATAAAACGCTCGTTTAGTGTAATCATTATCGTTTCGACTTAAAATATCTACCATGACAATATCATAAAAGCGTAAAATTTAAATAACAAATAAAAATATCTTGATTACAAACATCATCATCTTTAAAATAGCATACTTAATTTTTATGGTGCTGAAGTTTATGTGTGTAACAAATTTGTGTCATGTTGACAAAAATATGAGTCTTACTAAACTACTAAATAACAGCATCCAACATGGCAATCCGTAATTTTGAAAAAAGAAGTGATAGTGCGGTAGCGGCATCCAGCGAGAGGGGAGTGTTAATAGCACTTTTAATTTTAAGTAATTTTTTAGTTCCATTATATTTATTTATTTAGTGTAATAGTAACATACATAAAAAATACAATTTATTATTTAATACTAATTAATTAGTAATTAATATTTTCAAGTAAAATATTTTTCATTTGTGTTAAATTATGAAAGTCAGTGCTAATTTATTTTAAAAACTTATTGTTACTACAAGAGCGGACTAAATCAGTGGTACGGCATACGGTTTGGTGCATATAGTACAAACCCAATCAGCGACATAAAGGCTGCAAAATTGACGGTAAGTACTGAATTTTATTACATCTTTCTTTCTGATAACGTCTACCGACTCACTAATGGTTCTACTGCATAGATGCGATTGAAAATGTTATGAATAACTCAATAATGCAATAACTCTAACCTATTTTTGTTTTTATAGATTTCGTCAATAAATATAAATTAAAATTAACCCCTTTCTATGTCTGACACTCGTCTTTAAGGGGTTGTAATTCCAAATGAACATTGACGGTTTAATTACAAGTCCTATATAATTTTTTTAAAGTTGACATGTCTTGTATATCAATGTTAAAATTCTTCATTTTGTTTTTGACTATTTCGTCAGTATTTTTATGGAAAACCATAAAAAAATTAAAGTATGTAATAAATGCAACATGAAAAATCATTTAAAATAAATTACCTGTATGTTTTTTATCTAAGAATATTTGTATTTGATTTTTTCCGTCATCGAGCCAGAATGAATTAACACATAAAGGGATCCATGACATGATTAATACACATTATTTTTCTTCACGATACCCGTGTATCATGTTCCGTATTCTTTGGCGAAATACGTCAATTGAACACTACCTTTGACAACCATCACTTAGCGATATTGAGAGCTAAAATCATTGATCGTATAGTAGACACCTGAAGTAGAAAGTATTCAGCTGATTTTCTAATAACTATTTGACCTCAACTTTACTGTTGTCGTCACGTCAGGTCGCTTACGGGGTAGGCAAAGAGGACCGAATGCCAAATTTCTTTATCTTTAGAAACTTGACGTGCTTCTGCTACAATCATCAATCTTTTCACACGATAATATAACGATGAGACCTCAATCTTATGGTTGTCTTCATGTCAATTCTTTCACGGGGTAGGCAAAAAAGGACCTGTGCCAAATATCATTGCACTTACGGAACTTACGTGCTTCGTCCATATTCATTCATCTCTTCACATGCACGATACTTGCATCCATCAAAATGTGTACTGTACATCTGTTTTGTCCAAGTTTTATCAGTCATTTATTTCAAATGTCATTGCAAAATATCATTTAAGAGAAAAATTATTAGTTGATTATAAAGCAATATTTTTTTCCATGACCCGCTAACACGAAGAATCCACGGTTGTAATATTGGCACATGACAACGAGCCATCAGCGACTTTCAATCCGTTTCTCTTCAATATACAGGAGAAAAGCGACAATGATCGATGTTGGAGCCACCACTGAATATCCAGTAATTATAATTAAGTGATAGTTTCTTCCGTAGTACAAAGAGAATCGACACACTCGTGGGTCAGGTTGCAAGCGCGATTACCGTTCGAGGGGTGCTGGGTTCGATTCCCGTGTCGAGTACTGTTGGGTTTTTGTAAGATTTTCTAGTAGTGACTCGGAGTCTGGATCTGTGCCTGGTGTATGGAAATAGACTCACCACCTATTCCATTGTGAGACGTACACTTCTCTGCGTACCCCTTTACGGATTACAGGCGTGATTTCAAGTTTTTTTTATATAAATTTTATGTAAAGATTCTGAGCAATATTTACATTATTTTGCTATTAAATGTTTCGTGAGTATCTACACACATAATTAAATAAATTCCGGTTTAACTCGGCACTTGGTCTCCGTCGCGACCTCGCTGCAAGTGGCGGGAGCTCATGAGGAAGGACCTCGTACAGGTCCGAAACTAGTCGGGCCATCCTGAAAAACTTACGTGAGTTATGCCGGTACATGTGTAATCATATATACATATTATATTTTGTAAGACAATTTTCAAGCAGTTTCAATCGATCCAATGATCTTTGTATTGTCTATTTGCGACGGCGAGTTCCGGACTAGTTTACTAGCAATTAATTACATATTTAAACACTGCCCGCTGCATATACTTTGTAAGTTCTATCATTCGTCCAACGTGAAACAATGAAATCTTTACAATTTAGCCTATAAGCAACCCGTAATTAATTGAACATTCCGCCTGTCACACCGTTGTGTAACAGATGACGTTGAAAATGTAATAATAATAACTTTTCACAACATAACATCACGCCTGTATTTCCTCAAAGGGGTAGGCACCTGTAGTACACTGCGACATTTAACCAGTAACCATCATGGAATAGGTGGTCGGTCTATTGCCATATACTGAACACATTAAAACACTCAGCTGCTCATAGGAATTTCAAGTTAGTAAAACCTAATAGAGTCCGACCCAGGTATCTAACCCAGGACCTCTAGTTCAGCAATCGTGGTTGCAACCACTCGACCCACGGGACAATCACAAATAAAGATTTGCATTCAAAATTGTAACTGTACTCGACTACTGCGAACCCAAGAGTGAAATGGCCGCCATAGCCATGTTCAAAATGTGCAATGATATTTTTGTCAGGTTCAGTAATATTGGACTACGGTTTTAATTTTTTGTACGGAACCCTAAAACTCTTTGTAAGAGAAAAATAATGTAAGTAGCTCCTCACATGAGTTATCTGCCAGGGAAAGTGCATACAGACAGACAGACAGACAAAAATTTTAATACTGCATTTTATTATAAATCATCCACATGGTCTCGTTAAAAAGCCATTACTTTAACATCACAAACAGACTTCAATTTTATTATATGTATAGATATCTATATATATGTCGATATTGTCGCTCGGCTCCAAAAGCAAGAGTGTAAAAAATCATCCACTTCGCGCACTACAACAACCTTCCCAAATTTTTTCATTCTATTTGTATGCAGCTTATCTCTTGCGTCTCCGCTGACATTTGGACTGGTCGAACGTTTTCGACAACATAAAAACGATACTTGCAATGGCGTCGAGCAAGTTTCTAGTTTGTTGATTTAATTTTATTGTTTCCCAATGACTTGCCTGCTTGCAGAGCGGGTGCAGTAATATTCTTCTTTAAAATAAGTCATTTAACGTCCAGCTAGGTGGAGTGAGGATGTAAGCAAAGTGGCTGACAGTGGTTGGATACGAAGAGCTTAAGATCGAGCTCAGTGGCGTGCTATTGGAGAGGCCTGTGTCCGGCAGTGGACGGAAATAGGCTGATAATGATGATGAACCACCTATTTCATTATAGGATGTAAACGTAACTGGTGAAACGTGGGACTGTACTGCACTGCTCTGTTTCCCACATCAGGAATTACAGGCATGGTGTTACTTTTTTTAAAATAATTTATCCATTTTGTTCTGACAGCAAACCCGTCTACCTTTAAGAATTTAATGAAATTAGCACGCTTTCAATTGCCAAATATGATGGACCAATTTAAACTGTAAAAGCTTTGCTTATCCATATTTAGACATGTATAATCACGCCAGTAATCCATGAAGAGATAGGCAGAGGAGTTTAAAGTGCTCCCGGTTTTCAACAGTTCTGTTTACGTTTTATGGAATAGGTGGTGAGTCTAATGCCATACACCGCGCAAGATCCAATCTCCGAGCTATTACTAGAAATTTCTACTAGAAAATCTAAGTTAAAACAGTCCAATAGTACTCGACCTGGGATTTGAACGCAGGACCTCTCGATCAGTCCCTGCTTGTGATCACTCGACGAATATCACTATATTGTGTCATATATCGACAATATGCTATGTCATATGTCACATTGTTGTGTAAATAAGGCTGTCATTATGACACTGTGGTCACAAACGAGATAGAAGTGCCAGATAGTCAAAACAAATATTGGCTGACCACTCTCCTGCACTTCGCTGTTGGGTGCTAATGTCGCGCGGACGTACTTGTGACTTTCATTTGGAAGCTGTCGGTCAAACGTTGACGGGGTTGGGTTGTCTGTACTTGGTATATTTCAAAATATATCACTGTATATATATGAGAATGCTGTAACATTGATAATACAAAGGAAATAATCTAAATTTCTATTTCATCATATTCTCTAGTTGACTATTCGCTATTTTGGGAAGGAGAAATAATTCGCTTATATGAATTTATTGATTTATTAATCTATTCTCAATTAAAACTTTTACAAAAAGACACAGTAATTAAAAAAATATATAACATTGTCAAAAATGTTCGTAAATTAATCAATAAAAATGCAACAATTGATAGAACAAAGTACAGATAAAATACAATATTAAATCGCTAGACTAAATCAAAAGACACCAAACCTCAAGCAAACATTTCAAACGTGCACGTAACAGTCGCCTCACATGCTCTGTATTGGGGTTAGAGTCGTGTCTCAGGCGGCCGAGCGTCGCCCAGCCTGCAGTTGTGACATGTATTACGTGCTCGCTGCTCAGGGCATATTGTAATATAAACGTTAAAGATATAGATAGATTGATAGATAGATTGATAGATAGGTTGATAGATAGATTGCTAGATAGATCGATGGATAGATTGATAGATAGATCGATGGATAGATCGATGGATAGGTCGACAGATAGATCGATAGATAGATCGATAGATAGATAGATAGGTTATAGAAATCTGTAGTAGTCTGTATGCCTGCCCGGTGTATGGCAATATAGAGCAAGATCCCAGGGCCCCAGACAATAGAGGAGTATTAGTGTGTTAAGTGAACGTATATATACCTGCTAGCTTGCAGGTGCGCCAGGTACGCACATATTGTACTCATGATTGAAAATGTACCGGCTTAACTCACGTACGTTTTTCGGGATGGCCCGTCTTGTTTCAGAGCCAATGGGCCAGTGAAATGATAGAATACTCGCAGGTCCAATCCGGTCGTCCCCACAGCTCCGTCGCTAGGTCGTTTCGCAAGCCAGTACTGACTGTTGCCTCACCGGCTGGCACTCAACAATATTTGATTGTAGACGTCGTGAGATCGAGACCTGACAATATTTAATAAGAAATATCTCAAATACACATATATATAATTATCTACAAATTATTACGTATTTATTTAATTAATTTATTTTTGGCAAAACAAACAATCCTTATCTATTCTCTCTATACCTTTAAATGAGCAATTCTTGTATATATGTATATAATCGGAATCTTGGAAACGGCTATAACGATTTTAATGAAACTTAGTACGCAGGGTGTTTCGGGGGCGATAAATCGAAGTAGCTAGGTATCATTTTTAGAAAATGCGTTTTGTCCACATTTTCAGGCAATGAAAAATTTTACTGCTTTACCGACACAGCAGCACTGAAGCTACTTCAATAGATGGCGTTGTTAAACTATACTAATTGTAAGTCAATCAGTGTTTGGTTTGAGGTTAGACAAAGAAAATCAATTGTTAAGTTATATTATTACTAAAATATGTGTCTTTTTAACTCACGTGTTCACTTAATAATGATTAAAAGATCTTTGAAAACATACGCTTATAAACAATATAATACAATATAATTGGTACATTAAGTACCAAATATTAAAATACCGAGCAAAGCTTCGTCATCCAGGTTCTATTATTTAACACGTGTCAATATAACCAATATCTCCTTGGTTCATATAAAACGCTATTATCATCATCATTCATCATTATCAGCCTATTTCCGTCCACTGGTGGACATAGGCCTCTCCATTAGCATGCCACTGAGCTCGATCTTCGGCTCGTCGCATCCAACTGCTGCCAGCCACTTTGCGTATATCGTCTAGGTGGAGACGCTATTGCGCTAACCGAATATGCGTATATTTACGTTATCATGAAATTGGTACAATCTGCTTACTACGAAGGCATTTGGCGTGAGGATACCATTATTACTGTGGCGGTAACTCGGAAACAGCCCCGTAGGATACAGATGTAGAGGTGGTATATTATATGTACTGTGGAGATAAGGTTCTAGTGCATCTCTCGAAATTGTATGCAACGCTACTGCCAGTTAAATATATAGTGACATCACACCTATTTCTTTGAAGGTAAGCAGCGATGTCACCTTTGATATTATACGTTCCATGGAATAGATAGTGAATCTGTTGCTATACACCGACCACAAATCCAGACTTCTTGTCGCTCCGAGAAATTTCAAGATAGAAAACCCGACAGTACCCGAGCCGTCAATCGCCCCAGGAGTTTTCCATCAGCGATCACGCTTGCAAACATTACACCAATGTGGTAGTCAATTCAATATTAAATCTACCCATGTTCATCATCATCATGATCATCATCAGCCTGCTCCCGTCCACTACTGGACATAGGCCTCTCCAAAGGCCTATGTCGACCCTATACTGAGCTCGATCTTCGGCTCGTCGCATCCAAGCGCTGCTAGGCACTTGGTGTATATTGTCACATCACCTAGCTGGAGGGCGTCCCACGCTACGTTTGCCAAGTTGGCCCATGTTCATGCAAGCAAGCAATTCTGAGCAAGCACTGACCCCTGCCGCGGGTAAAGCCGCGGGTATGATTTAGTGCAAGCAGGTTATTAGAGGCCTCACACACCCGCTACTACAGCTACACGAGGTGGGGCGCTGCTCATTTGTAATGATTGTCGTCCTTTCTTTTATGACGGTGCTAGCCATGATTGAAGGAATATTGTCTTCTAACACTTTGCTGACACATCACCCATTCCCAAAGTAGGCGGAGTTTAAGGGGGCTGATAAATTACGGATGTATGTGTGTATACGTGTGTGCCTGTGTGTGTATGAACTTTGTGATGTACATATACATATATTTATTAAATCCAGACAACAAATACTTGTGCTCAACACACAAATCTTTGTTCTAGGTGGGAATCGAACCCACGCCAACATAACAGTCCGTTCCATTGACTTTTCGACCAAACTGGTGTATTTTAGTGTGCTTTTAGCTTGCAGTTGCAAAGCATTTTCCATTTCCCATCAACCAATCTATCTCGTCTTATATCTTCTTTCCAAAGAATATGTTCGGTAATCTTACCGCTATCCAGTTTACAGCACTGGTCTAATGCGGGGTGGCAGACTTGCTCACACATGCGTTTCATGAGTATTACTGATGTAAAATCACATCAGTCTTATAAAGTAGAGATATGTATGTATGTGCCACTCGATGCAGTCTGTCCACCCCGTAAGACACCTAGCGCGATTATGTAACAAGGGCGCCGAATGAGGTTTGCCGGGCAGTGTACAGGCTCCACAACAGCAGTCGCGCAAGTCCAGCGCGCTGTCGGCACGCGGCGGCCGCGTGGCTCCTCTCTCCGGGCTGTCAAGTGGCTTTTGATGGACGCGCGGCTATATTATGTTGATTTTAGGAATATTTGTACATGAAACAATAATAATTTTCCGATTTCACTTGCGGAACGTGGGAGTGTACTACACTATTCTGCCTACCCCTCTGGGGGTTATATTATCATAATGGCCATGTGTGCAATGTTCCAATAGCCCACGCTCTATTCCATTGGTCGTATAACAGGTGAAACGTAACAATAGCACACTCCTCTGCCTACCCTTTCGGGGATTACAGGCGTGAAGTTATGTTATATTAAGTACACAATATTTGTAAATACTAATCCCTTTCAAGGCTTCGTACCTACTCTGCATATCCCAAGTTGGATGTGGCAGACGAGTCTAATGATTAAAGATCGTCACAGTCGCAGCGATGACATTATTCACGCCTGTGATCTCCGAAGAGGTAGGCAGAGGGTGTAATACACTACCACCTTTCACCAGTTACGTTTATGTCCCATGGAATAGGTGGTGAGCCTATTGCCATACACCGGGCACTGATCCATACTCCGAGTCACTACCAGAAATTCTAAATTAGAAAAATCCAATAGTACCCGACCCGGGTTTGAACCCAGGACCTCCCGATCGGCAGTCGCGCCTGCAAC